>JAHPZR010025111.1:12500-20000 GCA_019787425.1 Platygyra sinensis
AATAGTCGCGTCGTGTCTCGGAATAGCACGTTTGTCACGACATTACTACCGTGTACTTTTTAATGTCGCTACATTTGTAACTCGGAAATGTTTAGGGTGAATACATTTGTGAACTTCTTGTTCTCTTTCATGGGGGAGAAAATAAACAGGCTGCTGAGGAGATCCTTTCGTTTCCCTCTTTAAAGCTTAGCAAACACGAAATAGTCTGAAAATAGCACACAACATTTTTTAACCGAGCTAGGGATGATTCCAAATGATACGCTGTCACAAAAGCCTTCTTTGCACTTAAAAGGAAAACTGACATTACCTGAAATATAACTGCTATCGCCCGTTAAGAGGAGTGTGGTATTGCACGCATGAATGCTGAACTCGAGAACGGATTGTATCATGCTGACAGTGCTAGAGCGCATGCGTCTTACATGTTGTGTTCTACCACAAGGAAAAGCACTTAACATTCAAGTGTAATTGTGTATGAAACGTATCGTTTACGTAACATATAGTTAACACTAATGCTAATCAATCTGCGCATGCGCTTCAAGCAAATTGTTTTTGTTCTTAAGAGCGGAATAGTACCACAAGGATAACAAGAGAATATTGGAATCATATATATTTTTCTGATGTTATGAACCAAGTAATGTAAGTATGGTACGTTTTACGTAGCAATCAAAGGTACTTACCCCACCCGCTCAAAACAAGGCTAATTAATTAATTGAAATTAATTAATTAAACAAACATTAAAGTTTACACCTTATTGCCATATCGCGTTAGCGGCGTCAACCCCCAAACCATCCCAATAGTGCACTCTGCACTAAAACTAGTGAGACAATCTCAGATAGTGCAGAGTGTTATGCTGGACTGTAAGTACATTTTGAGTCATCAGCTGCCTGTATGTAACTTGTTAGTTCAAGGCTCAAAAATAACTTACAATTACTGTTTGACAAGAAGGCTTTAAATTTTACTGTGGTATTTTACGTTGAATTTCGTTTATTTTTAATTCATTGATACGTTGAACTAGCAAACGTGATAATTTTATTTTTTCAACGCCAACATTTGTAACTTGATACTTTTGTTTTCCTCGCAAAGTTTGTAACATGATACCCTTGTTTTCCCAAAAACATACAAAGGAAAATATGCTGGCTCTTTTCCTCCTGGAGAAAAATGAATTAATGTTATTAACTCATGAAAAAAATGGAAGAGGAATGATTTTTTTTCATTCAAGGGGCAAATTTTTATATCATCCATAAACAGTTACTAATTTAATTATCAAATAGTCACGTCGTGTCTCGGAATAGCACGTTCTTATTAGGTTGCCACCGTTGGTACCGTGTTAATAATAAACTAGTTCAAAATACACAATGATATCGATTGAGACAACCGAGAAGCGTTTTAACTTTACCGATATTATTTATATCTTACATCGGTGAATGAGTCCCCTCAAAGACTGACTAAATTTATTTCCGGTTTCCGTAAGTGCCACAGTGTCTGCAGCAACATTTGAGAAGTTTCTTTTGTCACAGCATTATTACCGGGTACTTTTAATGTCGCTAACTCGGAAATGTTTAGAGTGAATACATTTGTGAACTTCTTGTTCTCTTTCATGGAAGGAGAAAATAAACAGGCGGCTGAGGAGATCCCTCTTTCAAGCTTAGCAAACACGAAATAGTTTGAAAATATGAAAGTACGGCCGCACTTGCATTAATGACCGTTTGAAAATAGCACACGTCATTTTTTTAACCGAGCTAGGGATGATTCCAAACGATACGCTGTCACAAAAGCGTTCTTTGCACTAAAAAGGAAAACTGACTTTACCTGAAATATAACTGCTATCGCCCGTTAAGAGGAGTGTGGTACCGCACGCATGAACTCTGAACTCGAGAACGGATTGTATCATGCTGACAGTGCTAGAGCGCATGCGTCTTACATGTTGTGTTCTACCACAAGGTAAAGCACTTAACGTTCAAGTGTAATGGTGTATGAAATGTATCGTTACCTAACACATAGTTAACATTAATGCTTATCAATCTGCGCATGCGCTTCGAGCAAATTGATTGTGTTCTTAAGAGCGGAGTAGTACCACAAGGATAACAAGAGAATATTGGAACCATATATAGTTTTCTGATGTTACGAAAGAAGTAATGTAAGATGGTACGTTTTACGTAGCAATCAAAGGTACCTACCCCACCCGCTCAAAACAAGGCTAATTAATTAATTGAAATTAATTAATTAAACAAACATTAAAGTTTACACCTTATTGCCATAGTGCCTTATGGCCTTATTGCCATAGTGCGTTAGCGGCGTCAACCCCCAAACCATCCCAATAGTGCACTCTGCACTAAAAAGATGTTTCTCCTCTTCAGTTCTGAAACAAGCACCGCGGAGTGTTGATTTTGTAAAGCCCGCAAAGGCATATTTTTAGTGCAGAGTGCACTATTGGGATGGTTTGGGAGTTGACGCCGCTAAAGCAATATGGCAATGTGGCAATATGGCAATAAGGTGTAAACTTTAATGTTTGTTTAATTAATTAATTTTAATTAATTAATTAGCCTTGTTTTGAGCGGGTGGGGTAGGTACCTTTGATTGCTACGTAAAACGTACCATACTTACATTACTCCTTTCGTAACACCAGAAAACTATATATGGTTCCAATATTCTCTTGTTATCCTTTTGGTACTATTCCGCTCTTAAGAACAAAAGCAATTTGTTCGAAGCGCATGCGCAGATTGATTAGCATTAGTGTTAACTATATGTTCATACACAAGTACACTTGAACGTTAAGTGCTTTTCTTTGTGATTGAACACAACATGTAAGACGCATGCGCTCTAGCACTGTCAGCATGATACAATCCGTTCTCGAGTTCAGCATTCATGCGTGCGATACCACACTCCTCTTAACGGGCGATAGCAGTTATATTTCAGGTAATGTCAGTTTTCCTTTTTAGTGCAAAGAACGCTATTGTGACAGCGTATCGTTTGGAATCATCCCTAGCTCGGTTAAAAATTGCCGTGTGCTATTTTCAAACTATTTCGTGTTTGCTAAGCTTTAAAGAGGGAAACGAATGGATCTCCTCAGCCGCCTGTTTATTTTCTCCCCCCATGAAAGGGAACAAGAAGTTCACAAATGTATTCACCCTAAACATTTCCGAGTTAGCGACATTAAAAGTACCCGGTAGTAATGTCGTAACAAAGGAAACTTCTCACGCTGTGGCACTTACGGAAACCGGAAATGAATTTAGTCAGTCTTTGGGAAGACTTACATTCACCGATGTAAGATATAAATAATATCGGTAAAGTTAAAACGCTTCTCGGTTGTCTCAATCGATATCATTGTGTATTTTGAACTGGTTTATTGTTAACACGGTACCAACGGTGGCAACCTAATAAGAGGGGGGGGGGGAAACAGGGGGGTAAATCTCCCTTCTCGCTACTTTCTGAGCCAATTTCTCCCTCCTCCCTACTTTTTGAGCCAATTTCTCCCTCCTCCCTAAACGGTTACGTTTCTTTTTCTCCCTCCTCCCTACTTTTTCCCCCTATTTCTCCCTCCTCCCAACTTTTTTTTGGCCCATTTCTCCCTCCCCCCTCTAATAAGAACGTGCTATTCCGAGACACGACGTGACTATTTGATAATTAAATTAGTCACTGTTTATCGATGATATGAAAATTTGCCTCTTGAATGAAACAAAATCATTTCCTTTCCATTTTTTTCATAAGTTGATGACATTAGTTCATTTTTCTCCAGCAGGAAAAAAGCCAGCATATTTTCCTTTGTATGTTTTTGGGAAAACAAGGGTATCATGTTACAAACTTTGCGAGGAAAACAAAAGTATCAGGTTACAAATGTTGGCGTTGAAAAAATAAAATTATCACGTTTGCTAGTCCAACGTATCAATGAATTAAAAGTAAACGAAATTCAACGTAAAACACCACAGTAAAATTTAAAACCTTCTTGACAAACAGTAATTGTAAGTTATTTTTGGGCCTTGAACTAACAAGTTACATACAGGCAGCTGATGACTCAAAATGTACTTACAGTCCAGCATAACTCTCTGCACTATCTGAGATTGTCTCACTAGTTAAATATTGTAACCGTTTGTTTCCATTTTTAGTTAGCTTCAGTGTAGCCCCTGAAGAAGGTTAGTTCTGCCTAACCGAAATATTGGGCATTAAAATTTACCTTAGCTGTTCGATCAGCCTTTCATTTAGATTTATACTTTATTGAACACTGCTGATCTTGATCTTCACAAAGATCCGGCTTCACTTCGCTACTGTTTGTGCAAGTGGTCCTTTCTTTACAGTTTACCTCATATATTTCCTTTTGATTAATAACATACACCGGGCGAAACTCGGTTGATCAAGCTTTACACAAGTTTTCAAGGACAAAGCATTAGTTAATTGCCTTTGTTTTCGAATTATTCAACCCTTTTCTTTATTGGCTCTCTTGGTGTCGAACGATATACCAAAGACCGCTTAGAAGCGTACGCGACAATGCCGAAAGGTAGTCTGGGAAACATTCTATTAGTTTCAATAAAAGCGTAAAGCTCAGAACGATGCCTCGGCCGTACAGCGAAGACTTAAGGTGGCGGGCAATATGGATGAAAGAGTTTTTGGGATACAGCGTTGACGAGGCAGCAACTGCTTTGTACCTTTAGCCAAAAACCATTCTTCGCTACGTATCAAAATGCCTGAATTCTGGTGAAGTGAAAGCAGAGACTTTGGGACGACCGTTAAGTTTCCTTTTGCATCCGCACGTGGAGTTTGTAATAATGAAAGCGGTACTTGACCATCCGGAAAAAACTCTCTCAGAAATTTCACAGAATATCTACGAACAGACAGGGTCAGAACGTTCTCTGTCAAGTATATTGCTGTATTTGAAATGGAACCATTTTAGCCGAAAAAAGGTTTGTCAGTGCTGCGTTTTGATTTTTCCCTGCATGCTTATGTAAATTTGAGAAACATGTTTGATTATTATTATTATTTTTTTATAATCATTCGTTTTAAAGCTGACAACAATTGCCCTTCAAAGATCTGAAGCAGACAGAGTGCTTTTTAGGTGTCATGTTTGTTTCCTGGATCCCGAGATATTGGTGTTCTTGGAGGAAAGCGGATTTGTATGTGTTCATTTTCTCCGTTTTACTATTATTTAGCCCTGATCGCGCTCAGTGGTCTCACTTTGTTTTTTTGCCGAGTTTTGTTTTGTTTTGTTTTTTTTACCAGGACAAAAGACTTAAACGTACATATGGATATAGCCCGATCGGTAAAAGAGCTGAAGTGAAACTTACGGCACAGAACTGGGGACCGTGCATAACAGGCCCGTAACCAGGGGGGGTGCATGGGGTGCGTTCGCACCTCCCCACAGGCCCGCATTGTGATACTCATTATCCAGGTTAGGGAATGCAGTCAGTTTTACAAAAAAAAACTGAAGTTTTAAACTTCACTGGGAAACTAAAACCAGCTGCACTCTAGTAGCCCGAGCCATTCAGAACATTTCAATGAGCGCGCGGAAGTCCGAGCTTATCTAAATGAATAATGAAATAAATGAACGTGCGCACGCTTTGCACGGGAGTTTAGACGAGCGAGCCATTGACAAGGGAGCGATCTAAACCGAAGTACAGCAGTAGGCTTTTGTACATTATACTTTTATTTCCTCACTAAAATGCTCCACCTTAATGCTCCATTTTTCTACTGTAATGCTCAGTTTTCCGCCAGAAAAAGTCACTAAAATGCTCGGTTAATGCTCATACCTTGGGGCTTTTAAATTTTCTTAATTTCAACGTTTCAACACAATTAACAGTTCAGAGTGCTTAACAAAAATGTACAAGTTAGTATAACAAGTTGACGACAACATATGTAAAAGTTTCAATACACCATAAGCTAAGCTGATTCATTGTTATTCTTTTAATCCTTTGTCCCCTTTCAATGATAGGTTAAGTTAAGTCTTCTTTTCCTATATCCTGTGGAAAAAAATATCAATTCTCCAGGAAAATGCCACTAGAATGCTCAAATAATGCTCAATGCTTTTGCCTCACTAAAATGCTCGAAAAAATGCTAGCATAATGTACAAGAGTCGGTCAGCTAAAGCTCCTAAGGAATGCGATGACGTTCTCTTTCCAAATATATATATGCGCTCCTCAAGATATGCGCCAAAACCCCTGCAACGAGCTATGAATGTGAAAGAAGTGCGAGTTCTTTAAGGCGGTTGCATACATATAACAGGCATGCATGGGCCAGGAAAGGCTGTCGTCCCTCGCACTAATGGCCATACATTATCAAGTCAACTGTTTTGGATGAGGTGGTAAATCTGTTTGCCACCAAACACCAACGGAGGCTGAAGCTCGCGACTATTCTGAGGGATTAGTTCCGCAGTATTTTGATGTCTCTTAAAATTAGTCCTTTATAACTTAACAGTTGTATTCGACATATGTAATATTAAGCTCCTACCGTGTACTTTGTAAATTGCAACGGCGTTGCAATTTCTCATCTTTCCTAAATAAACGGGTCAAACAATAAAAAATACATTTCGGTAGTTTGGTCCACTTTGACCTCGTTAGCACCCCCCAGCATAAAATCCTGGTTACGGGCCTGCATAACCACCATTCCTATTGTTTCTACAGAGGAAATGATTGATCTTGATGGTCTTTATCATTGGAGCAACATTTGAAGACTTTGTGGATGAGAAGCTTTGCCCGACTTGCTTCCATTTGATGGGATCAACCCGCGATCAGTGATGATAATGGGTACAGGAGAATCTTTGGCAACATTAGAATTGTGATCCAATTGTAAAATAATTGATCCACCCTTGTCGAAATCTCTGTTTAAAACATCACTGTAAATAGCCCGCTCCATAATATATATAAATTCATTTGTCCATTTCCTATTTGTCTTTTACATAATGCGGCTATTCACCACGTGCAAGCAGTGATTGACGCAATTAATGCAATAGGAGCAATTGTTCTTTTACTTCCGCCCTACAGTCCTGATTTCACGCCGTGAGAGGAACTTTTTGCACAAGTAAAGAGCTGGATCAGAGAAAACGATGTAGCCTTGTAATTTTGCATGGATCAGGCGCTTATGGTTGAAGAAGCGTTTCTCCAAGTCACGGTTGAAGAACTCAAAAACCGTATATTCGACTTGCAGAGTATTTTTCAATGACGTTTTTTTTTCCAGCAGTTTAATAGTAATCAAGTAAACTGAAGAATTTAGTTCAATAATGAGGTCCGTTCTGACAAGAGCTTGTCCTTCTGAGAGGAAAACTCGTTTTCGTTAGGAATAGCACATCGTCCTTTAAACTCTTCAGGTCCTTCAGCTGCTGAAGAATGGCACTACGTGGGATACGTGTCTAAACCAAAAATAGATCAGCTGATTAATTAAAACTGAATACATGCAGACATAAAAGGTCCATCTGTAAGATAAATGTCGAGGAAGAATTCCCGGTAAATTCACTGCTGGATGGTTCGGTATGTTTGACCGAACCTCTCGCCTTCCCAGTAAAAAAATGGGACGTCC
>JAHPZR010025111.1:27500-30000 GCA_019787425.1 Platygyra sinensis
AGACCAGTAACTGATGATTTCCAGCGTCCATGGTTCAACCTGATATATTTGCTTCCCCATTGTACCGCGACAGCTCTGGGGTACTCCTATTCACAGCCGTCCATTTCAAAATTAGCTAGTTATGAAAGTTAGCTTGTGTAGCAAGGGCTGGAGAAGAATATGGCTCGAATTAAAACAGTGCACAGCTTGTCAGTTCCATCGCCTGTTACGCATGCCATGCAAGAGTAAGTACAGGCTTAAAGCTGGCGGGTGGTACATACAAGAAATAATGAATTCGTTGCCTTTGCAGTATACCATGAAGACGACACAAAATGCGGTTTTATCTGTTGTAACCCTACCCTAAAATACATTGCTAGGACTGGGCGGGAAAAACCAAAGCGCAGATTTAACGCCCAACACTTTGACCATTCTGAACCAGTGTTAAAGTGATCACTTTGGGAGTCTCATAACAAGTCTGGCGGTTTTAAAATCATGATTGCTTGGAGATTAAAAGTTTCAGCTCAAGAAAAGTCTTTCGGTAAAAACAACCGAACAAGATGGAACAAAAACAGGACTGAATCGATCATTTCCATTTGATTGTAAGTCGTGTTTCTAGTTGGAATTAATGAACCCAGGTACCTGCATTATCTTGCTGCCTTTATGTTTTGTTATATTGTTTGTTTGTTTTTGTTTTTTGGCTCCCTCTTAAAACTAGATTTGTTAACCCCCACTAATACCGTTGGTTTATCCTAGTTAATAAGCAAAAGCATCACACGTTGTTTAGCACATGAACAATTTTATTTCTTACTTCATGACACATATCTGAACCGCCTTAAGTTTTTATGTTTTTTGGTACTGTCCCGCCATCAGTCATAACACGTCGTTGGTTTCTTTGATTCTTGGATTCTTTTTTGATTTGGTATTGCTTGGTTGTGGTTACGTTCGGTTTATCTTTCAATGTTTTTTTGGTGGCATTTTTCAATTTTTTTCTCTTTTTTCCTTGTTTTTTTTGTCTAGTTTTTCCTTTTTTTTGTTTGTTTTGTTTCTTAAATAGATTTCGCTGCAACTAAACCTCAGTAATATATAAATCTATTTAGCAAGCCTGAAAAGTTGACTACCGAGGCAATCCTTCTCATAAGTCCTCCAGATCGAACGGGAGTTTCAAAAAATGTTTTCTTTCTTTCAGTTATTTGGCAAATTCGATCCTCTGACAAATCAAACTGAGATATGGCAATGCAACCTTATAAAAAAAACCTTAAAAATCAAAAATTCTTGCCTAATTTATGCCGAGTTATTACTGAGGTTCAATCGCAGTTTTTCTTTCATTTTTCAGAGAGAGAGTATGGCTCAAAGATTATTTTCCCCTCCTCCTTTACCTGGGCTTGGGACCAGCAAGATCTCACTGCCAAGCAGGTCAATCCAGGCGGAGTTGCATCTATTTAAAAAAAAAAAAAAATCACGTTTTCTTCTGTAAAGTGGCAGTGAGCTGTTGGATCACGTCGTTGATAACCTCTTCCTCAGCAAAACGGTTATCAGCATCTGAGTCACGTTGGAGGATTGATTCAACATGGCCACGGAATTCTTCCTAGAAATGCACATACATCAACAGAGAGGTCAGGTTTCATTTACATGTCTGGAAAATATTCAAATCTGCTATAAACTACGTGTCATTTCGGTAAAATTTTCTCATGTAAGGAATAGAAATTGAGGCAAGATGGAAAAATCGGACTTCTAAAACATGATTTAAGAATAAATAGGTAAGCCTGACTTCTGAAAAACTGTTTGCATGTTTCAATTTGATTTAAGCGCTCGCATCCATTGATTGCCCGAGGCGCCTTACAAAACTATAATTAAAAATTAAAAACAAGAACCAGAATCCTATATACACCCGTATATACAGTACCGCTCAGAACTAAGCGAACATCGAACGCGCGTTCTTAAAGAACCGTTACCGCGTTAAATGGTTAAAATGGCTCGCGCATTTTTCTAACGCTTTAAAGCGGCCTTCACACGGCAAACTAAAGTTGGCAAACTCGATTTGGCAAATTCAAGTTGATGTGTGTGAACGGCACAAAAACAGTCGGCAAACAAGTTGGCAAACTGTTGGCGACAAATAGAACTTGCCTCTATTCTTGCCAACTTTTTCGTGTTGGTAAACTCGTATCTGACGTGTGAACGGTTGGCCAACATGTGTTGGTAATTTTCAACCAATCAAAACGAGCTCTATTCGCGTGATTTATTTGAGTGACACTTCACAAAATGGGGGACGCGAGTCAACACTTTTTAAATTTAATCTCAAAGCGGTTCACAATAGACCTTTTTCGCTTGTACATTTTGTTTTCCCAATACAGATCATGTGATGATACTCAGGAGATTTGATCTTTTGTTTTGTTCATTAAAAAGGGTACATGCAAGCATGAATATGTCTGCATGTACTCTTTTTAATGAACAAGACAAAGGATCAAATCTCCTGAGTATCATCACATGATCTGTATTGGGAAAACAAAATGTACAAGCGAAA
>JAHPZR010025111.1:45000-48846 GCA_019787425.1 Platygyra sinensis
CACCCTTTTGATTCACGTTTGTTTGTTAAACTAGGGAGAAGTGGTCAGAGCTGTTGATGCTGGTGAACTGTACAATTATCAGTGAAAAGAGAAATGATGATATGATTGCATTCCTTCTGAGGTAAGATGTGGCAAAACTATCCTGCAGGAAAAGCAGTTTCTTGTTCAAAGCTCTTATTTTCAAGTCACGATCAAAAGTTCAAGGTGAAGATGAGTCACGCAGTTCTCAAGTCAACATTGCCAGGGATTTCATTTAAGGGGCTGGGCTCCCGGCAAATTGTTCTGCACTGAGAATGATTTTGCCCACCTTGGCTTGACCATTATTATTATTGTGGAAGAAAGTTTTTCTTAAAAAGAAGTTCAGTACAAATAATTTTGCTTGCCTGAGAAAATGAGTTCCCCTCATGCTGAATATGGTAAATGAAACCTCGCATGAAGGGTTGGAAGTAACAGTTGGAGTCCAGTTGCCAGGAACATGGTAAAGAATCCTAAGACTTACGTCTGTCAACAATAATGCAATTGATGGGGTGAGTGGAATAAAGCCCTAAGTGACTTCTGGAAAATGTTGAGGCAGCCAGGATTGAAATACATACAAGCACTTGTTACAGTTTACTCTTGTCTTCATTATTGTCAAAAAAGAACTTGGTAATAACTACTAGTTTTCAAATGATAAGAAAAAACAGAGTAAACTGGGAAAATTGCTGGTAAGTATTTCAATCCTAGCTTCCTCAAAATTTTCCAAAATTCACTTAGGGCTTTATTCCACTCACCCCTTCAATTTGTATCAGAAATTTACTCAGGGTGACTTTGAAGTGACTTGTAACATGGTTTTCAGGGCTTGAAATAATGGCTGGTCAATGGACAATGACTGGTTAAAAAATCTCTGTTTTCTTTAGTTCCTGTTTCATAGATCTATATATTTTGATAGTGTATTATTTTACATGCTAAAACAAGAATTTTGAAAGATAAAGAAATGTTGTAGCCCAATAAAAAGGTGTCGTACTGTATATTATACCCTGACCTTCCCATAGCAGCCCACATTCCTCTGTCCCCAGGGTAGCTGTTGTGAGGATGTTCCACTTTAATCGTTATTGTACTGTTGTGGCCTAATGTGGGAAGTGAAACAGACACCTGAGTGTCAGTCTTCACATGTATCTAAAAACATAAGGCTTTTGTATGAACATGAATACTGAAATTAGAAGTAACAACTGAGTTCATGCAAATCAAATAAGCTTGAATACAATTTGAATAGCAGAAGTGATAGGAAGCGATAGTGGTTACTGTATCGATTTTATTGAACATTGTGGTTGTGCCAAATATCTGTTAGTACTTTTTGCACCAAATATGAGCTACTTCTACAATGGAAGCTCACTAAATGTTATTGCTTGATATTTGAGCATTTGTTGGGCCAAATTCATTTCTTGTCTGAGCAAAAATATATTTGACTTGACAACTTGACCGGCTCTAGTCTGAAACTTATTTAAAGCCCTGTTTGTTTTTCACAAAAAACACTATAAAATTTTTAACTCCTCGTTTATAGTGAAATCATTTTAAGATCAAAAAAACTGAGTTGCCTTCATTCACTTTGCAACAAATTATTGAGAACTATTTTCCAATTTTCAGTGAGAGCAGCATGTTTGTGTCCCGAGAACGCCTTATCCTAAAAACTTGTGGCCAAACAACACTCTTGCATTGCATCAAGCCGCTGTTGGAGCTTGCGAAGGTGGAGTGTGGATTGACAGAAGTGCAGGTAAGGATGCAACATAGTAAGAATCTTTCTTTCACAGACCAAAGCATATCTCAGATATCTGATCTCTTAATGGCATTAGAACTTTGACATGAATGAATTTTTACATAAATTTCCACGGCTCTACACACATTAGTTAATAGTAAGCATAATTATTTGCATGGCTGTCATTATGGTTTTAGTCACCTGTAGCAAATTTGTCACTTAATGGGTAAATTCTATGGGTAAACAGGCAATTTCACTCATAGCTTCAAGGGAAAATTTTAGCATACTCAGTCACAACAATCGCTTTGGGTTATGACCCTTATTGACAGGGCTGTAATACAAATGTGAACCAAGGTTGTAATAATACTAATGTTTTTGAAGAAAGAAAGAAAGCTATTAAGAGAATTTCTCAGTCCGCTTTTCCCTCTAAGATTTTGTCTTACTAGTAATTACCTCTGAACATTTTTCTCAGTACTGGCAGACAATTTGTTAATAGAAAATAGGTGGTTACATTCAACACAATGGTTCTTTGATTGTTAATGAAACAAAGCTGCTTCCTCTGATGTTACAATATTAATGGTGTGCTCATTAATTCCACAGGATTTCTTTTACTCACGTATGAATTACCAAGAGCCTAGCCTTCAGTCCGCGCCTCATCAAACATTCCAACAAGAGGTCTGATGTGATTTCAGTTCTCTGATATGCACAGTGGGTCCAGGGATACTTGCAAAAAAAAATTAAGTTGGGGTGTGTCTTTGAAACCATGAAATACCCAGTTAACTTCTTAGACTTGAGCTATGAATTAGAGTTTCTGACATTTTGTTTGCAGTGATCTATCAAATGAGTTTATTTTTTTTGTTAGAATAATGGTGTCTCTAATTTACATTGTACGTAGTATACATGGTACCACTCTCATTTTTTTCTATGAAGTAAAAGAAAACATTATAAATGACTGTGTTCAGGTAATTCCCATTACAAACATTGAAGGGGTGAGTGTCAACAAAGCCCTAAGTGACTTTTAAAAACTGTTGAGGCAGCCAGGATTAAAATACCTACAAGTACTTGTTACAGTTTACTCTTGTCTTCATTACTGTCCAAAAAGAACTAGTAACAGGCCATCTGATAGGGTGCGGAAAAAAAATGAAAATTTATGCGGAAAGTTTTGGCTATATTATGCGGAAGAAAGTGATGATTATGCGGAAAAGACGCCAGATTATGTGGAAATTTCTAAATTAATAAAGTTGTTCCCTTGGCTTTTTCAAACATATAAAATACTTGCTAACGTCTTACCGAGAATTGAACTCCTTCATGACATATTTGACCTTTTGCTGCGATTCTTGGACAGCTATTTTTTCATTCAAGGCAGTTTTTCTACAGTTTTCATATCTGAAGCTTGGTAACCAGGCATTGAATCGGATAAGGAAAACTGGATACCGGAAGTCTGAAAAATAATGTAGAACCCAGGTGCATCACCACAAGATGGGTTTAAAATTCTTTATGAACGAAAAGGCATGTTTTGGTCACTGTTTTGGGTGAGTAACTTCTTCAAAATGATCAATGTCTTCGCTATTTTTGCTTCTGAGGATGGTAAACAGTTGCTTTCTTACTTATATGTAGCAATTTTCCAGTTTTATGCGGAAAAATGCCCCAAGGATGTGGAGGATGTGGAAGTAGGCGAATTATGTGGATCCGCACCACTGCATCCTGTCAGATGCCCTGTAGTAATAACTGCTGGTTCTTTTGAAACAATAACTAAAACCAGAGTAAACTGTGAAAATTGCTGGTAGGTATTTCAATCCTAGCTGCATCAAAATTTTCCAAAAGTCACTTGGGGCTTTATTCCACTCACCACTTCAATTTGTTTAACTAAATTTCCCTTTCGCACACGTAACATCATCATCAGTAGGAGTACACTTGGAAATGTTAAAATAAGGGTATCTAATCAGTTCCATGGTTGCTCATGATTGATAGCTTAAGGAGGCTCGAAAGGGTTTTTAGCTGCACGTGCGCGCACAATCTACACACGCCAAAACTAAGATGCACGCGTCAGCTGAATCAGTATTAAAATCAGCACACCGGAAGTCAGTGCTGCGCAAAATCGCGCGAACCAGAAA
>JAHPZR010025112.1:2500-10000 GCA_019787425.1 Platygyra sinensis
AATATGAGCTTAATTAAGTTAACATCTTGGGGTATTAGTTTAAACTTACAAGTATGAGATTTTTTTAGGGAGCAACAATAATAAGCTTAGAGCGTTGCTGATAGCAAAGAGCTCAGAAGGTAGAAGCAATGTCTAAGTTTACATCCGAAACAGTTAACAATAAAATAAACTAGAAAATGCACATCAGGGTACATGTACCGATGGATCGCCGAACATGAATGGCTCTCCTCTGATCATGTACGTAAGCTTGCTTCGTGCGCCTTACGATAACTTCATTACGCAACTCGTGATCAAACAAAGGATACAATAAGAGATGTCAATTGACTGGAATCTGACTGGCTCTGTGAACCCATTCCAAAAAGACCTCATTTTATGTGCACCCGTGAATTTTTTGGTTCATTTTAACCATAGTTAGTAGTTACTAACTATGTTTTAATTAACTTCACCGTGCCCTCATAACACTCCGGGTTTCTTTAGCAGACTGGTACCGAGTTAACGCGAAACGCCTGCGCAAGTGATTTTTGGCGGGAAATCAACATACGTAAGAGCCGAGAGCAGTGTCGAGATCGTTTTCAATTCAAGGGAGAAATTGTCACTGTTTTCTCCGATTTCGTCCATCTAGAAAGGAAATGGTGCATTTAACTGACGTTGAATTTCCACCGGACATCTCCGAGAGGTGAGATTTTGTCATCTAAGTTAGATCGGCAGAATATTTCTTATTAAAATCTGAGCGGATCTGCTTCTGCTTCAGATTATGCACATGCACAAGTATCGTGCTTGTGATGAGTAGCCCAAGCATGGATCGATTTTTAGTAAACTTACTCCTTTGTGTGTGCAGATTATTAGAGCTCGAAGAGGAATATAAGGACGGCGATATCACTGAGAAGGTAAGTCACGCGCTAGGTTTCATCTTACAATCACGCCAACTACTAATTAATTGTAATTAACTCTTAATACGCTTAGGGTTAACTTACTCAGCCTAAGTTATACTTTAGATCTACGATATCGGAGTGCCTCTATGAAGATGTTTCAGCGATGCAGCTTGTGACTGGCAATGTGCCAAAATTTTGCAGATCATTGTGAGAACTGAATTTATCAACGTACTTGTGGCTTGTTGATGTACATATCAAAGGAGTATAAATTAACATTCTATTTACTAGATTCCACTGAGTTGGATCTCCCAGGGGTTTTGCCTTTTGGGAAACAAGGGAACATTATAAACTTGATCACTGGTCCTGAGAGAAACAGTTACTTTTGTTTTCCCAAGAATCTCGATGTTTCGTAAGTCAAAGTTGAGGGAAATGTCAAAAATTTGTGGGAAAATATAGCTAACTATTTCCTAAGCTTTGTTATACAGTGGACTACAGTTTTTCTTAGACTCAATAGCACATGCTATCATTGCCTGTCAGATGTCAGTATTAATCGCACATGCAAAAAATGATGCAAGTAACCCTAAGAAGAAATGAAAACCACTTCAGCACTTGAAAGGTGTTAAATCACTTTGGTATATGTAGCAATATTTTCAAACTGTGTTCAAACGTGTGTTTAAACCTAGGGCCCAAAAATAATGACAAAAAAGCTCTATAAATAGCCGGTAAAAGAGTTTTAATTTACTATTGATTTCTTGCACGCAATATGTGGCATGACATAAATGCACACTTAAAGTGTATATGACAAGTTTTTTTATTTGCTCAATAAAATCGCTACAATGTACTGATAAGAATAGCAAAAAATTTTTCAATAGCGATTTTCCTTCCCTGTGGTTTGATGAACCAAAAGCATCAAATTTCACTTCCGGTGGGGTACAAAACCCCAAGACCAAAAACAGGAGACTGGAAATGATTGTGATGTCATTTCAGGACTTCAAGCTTTGCAGAAAACATATTTCTCAGTCATTTTCTGATTGTGAGCTAATAAATTCGCCAAAAAATGGTACAAAAGTGCACTGTTTAAAATAAAATAAGAAAATGTTGGAGAAATCTGTTTCCTACAAAGCTTCAAATCCTAAAATGATGTCACAATCATTCCCAGTCTCCTGTTTTTGGTCTCGCGGTTTTGTACCCCGTCAGAAGTGAAATTTGATGCTTTTGGTTCATCAAAACACAAGGAAAGGAAAATCCCTAATGAAATATTTCTTTTTGCTATTCTTATCAGTACATTGTGGAGATTTTATCAAGCAAATAAAAAAAAAATCTGTCATATACACTTAATAAATAACCTGCAAGTTCCATGTGTTTTCTGATTTTTGTGACATCAGCTTGACCAAATAAATTGTAATTTTCTCACGTTCCCTTCGGTA
This sequence comes from Platygyra sinensis, assembly GCA_019787425.1. Classification (NCBI taxonomy): domain Eukaryota; kingdom Metazoa; phylum Cnidaria; class Anthozoa; order Scleractinia; family Merulinidae; genus Platygyra; species Platygyra sinensis. Next base: position 4,800 of record JAHPZR010025112.1, read on the forward strand.
AATGTGCTTTTTAATTTGGCTCAGTTGTAACCACACACAATTCCTATAAAATTAACCCTATTTTTGTTGTCATTAGATGATATGCTGCCATGGTAACTGCTTAAATCCAAAAATTGACAACCAAAATATAAGTCAGGGAAAACTTTTTTGTAACTTGCACTCTGTAGTGGAGGGTGTTAGTAATTACTCTAGGGAGCCACCTTAAATGTAAAGTTATAAATCAAAGGAAAGTCAAAATTGCCTCTGGTTAGTGGGAGAGCAGGTGACAATTGCTTAATTGTTGCCCCCTGGGAAACATTCGATTTAGCCATTGCCGCATGACCAATGAGAGCATGCATTAGATTCAACTATACTCCAGCCATATAAGAAGATCATTTATTTCAAGGAAACAAGGGATATTTTGAATTAATTTGAGGAACAAGGGATATTTCTACTATACTTTAAAGGGAACCGTGACAAAACTGTTTAGTGAACAAGGGAGAAAAAGTTAATTTATCAAGGGAACCTGTTACCCCCTCTCCCTTCAGGAAGCTTTCACTGAGATCAGTTGTACTCAGTTTCTATGCTTGTATGTCACACAACTGTACTGGCCAAATATTGTGAAATTTGACAACAATTATTAGATGGTTTTAATCGTTTTTTGACAGGGCTATGTGAAGAAAAAATGCAAGCTTGTAAAATCACTATTGGTGAAGACAGTGCAAGAAAAGTGAGTTGTACCAACAACAAAACTTGAACTTACAAGGACTTCTTGATCGTAGTGGACTTAGATTATCATTTTTTTATTTTGTAATTAATTTTGTTGGTCTTGTTGTGAAATACAGTTCATGGAATAAGTATGACTATTTATTATTATTATTATTTTTTTCATTAATTGCATTGAACCAGGAAGAGGGTCACTGGAAATCATTATTTGTGCATCACCAGTTGAATACTCAAAAGTATTTAACTTCAGACATTTTTTTTCCTGACAACCATGGTTAAGTATTGACTAATTTCTCTCAGAAAATGGGCCTAAACTTTTATATTGCATTGTTTCATTTGTAACAGAATTCAAAAGGTGGAAGATGATTTCAAAGATGGTAAATCAACTGAAGTAAGTTTTTATGTAATGGCTGATTTCTGATTATCATATAAGCTTAAATATACAGATAAAATTATGAAAAAGTTTATGGTAGTTAAGTAATGAAAATCCTTTTTTGCCACAGGAACAGTTAATTAGCCAGCTGAAAGAACTTCTCTCTGAGGTTGGTCACAAAGTAAGCAATGGTTGTGGTGCAACTCCCTCATCTTCATCTTCTCCTCAAGAAAATCAGGATGCCTTAACGTCTGTCAGGAAGGAAGAGCGTATGGAATTAGAAGGGGATGTTAGAATGGAACCACGCAGCAGTACAAATGACGATCAGGGTTATAATGTTGGTCCCTCAGGATCAAGAAGCAGCATGGAGACTGACGGTCCTGATGATAAGCCAGGTGGTGACTTCACTGCTGGGCCATCTTGCAGCAGTAATTCATCTGCTGCCCGCGACAAAAGAGATACCCGCCCATCATCTTCGATTCATCAACCAGTGAAGAAGGTAAGTTTTCAAAACATTACTAAGAGTACCATAAGATCCAAGGAAAACAAAACAGGACTTGAAATTGCAACTCACTGGTCACCAGTGTGACCAGAAATTGAGCATGTAGTGGCGACTACATTTTCAGAACTGGTCACCACCTGGTGAATTGCAGGAATTGCAAGATAACCACATCACAACTTTTGTTTTTAAATCATTTTAAGGAAATCATTCAGATCTGGTATGTAGCAGACAGCTCAACTTTCCTTCTTCATTGAGGGAGATAGTTCTTTAACCCTTTCACTCCCAAGGGGTCTCCCTTTGACAAGTAAAATCGTCTGGCGTTAGACAGAGTAAAATCTATTAAGTCACTCTTGGGAGTGAAAGGGTTAAAGTGATGTCAAATATTACAAGAAAATCGTAAAAATTTGATGTACTTCAACACATTGAAACTGCGTTTTTACTTACCAGGCATTGTTTCAGTGGGTTTTTTTTCAAAACTGGGAACATGGGTGCACCACATCACCATTTTGCTTTTCATTTACTACAAGAACAATGACAGCAGTTAGAGGAATAAGGTGACTTTTTAAGGGTGGGAGATGATGATTTAGCTAGAAGTTTTATTGAAAATTCTGAGCTTTTGTCAGTTCTACATACAGAAAACATACATGTAGATCTAACGAAACTGCTGAAGGGCATCATTGTATTTGCCATTAAAAGTAACTTTTAGAACACAACTCACCAAAAAGAACTCCAGAAATTCCAAGGAAAAACAATTAATATTAATCTACATGTACCTGAACGGTATCAAGTATATAATTATTATATATTTTCTTCTGCTCCTTTCTTCAGTGAAGTATATCCAAACATGTATCTTTCAATTCTCTTGTTTAGGTTTACGAGTAGTTAGTTTAGAAACAGCAGTGCAACTTGATTTTGTTTTACCTTTCCAGAATCTCCCTTGCAATTAAAGAAAAAATCTCCTGCCACTAAAGATAAGGTATTTAGGAATGTCTATCTTGTGTAGTGATCATGCTATAAAAAGGGCACTGTTGTTACTGACTATTATTTATATTTTGTTGTACTGCCATAGCTTTTACATTCCTTAATAATTTTGTCTCATCTGTTGTGGTTTGACTAAGAATAGCTGTTGTTTTTGCAGAATAAATCGAAATTAGGAAAAGATGGTAAAAGACAAACTGGGATTAAAGAGATGTTTTCCAAAGGGTAAGTAATGGTTGAGACCCAAGCGATAGGTCAAACAGCGGGAGTAGCTATTAATAATGATTCTTGACAGATCGTGCTCTGGAAACTGGATTCCCTGGGGTGAAATCCCATATAAAAAGGACAGGGTTGCTAATCATAAATTTTGAATAAAACCTCCAAGAGGTGCCAAGAACTTGTTTTGTGAGTGTGAGTTGAAATTTTTTTTCACCCCTAAGAGGTATCAAATCTGAAACAAAATTAAAAGTCAGTTGATTTTCAAACATCTCCTGTCATACTGCCAAAGCTCCCGCTTAGGATGTTTTGAGGCTGAACACGCTAGGAGGTTCCAAAACCACTTTTTCAACCCCTGACATGTATGACAAGCACCCTCCCTCCTTTTTGTGGGAATACCCCCTGGGCAGCTCCCTCCTCCTCTTCAGACAGGTCTTTTCTTTTGCTTGGGCACACTGCCCTAGATCATACCCAGTGTTAGCTTGAGCATCCACTCTACAGGCTAAAGTAGGAGTTGTAAGTTTTGAAAAATGTGAGCTACTTGCCTCAATACCTGTCATATTTTATTCTTATCTGATCATTTCAATAATGACAACTATGGCTGAGTAACTTTCATAACATCAGAACATGTCCAAGTTGACTCAATAGTTGTATAGTTGTTAGAGACTCCCAATGCAGCAGAAATTTGAGTGAAGCTACATTTATCTTCAAAGGGGGTGGGAAAATCTGAGTAGCAAATTACAAACACTAATAGTGAATAGTGAATTTATGCACCAAAGTGGTATTTTGAATTTATTTTTTATTTTTTGCAGCCCAATGAAAAGAAAGAACCGAGAAGATGGGAAAGAAGAGTCCAGTATGAGTGGTGGAGAGTCATCCCTGTATACTGATAAAAAGAACTTGGGCACCAGTAAAGTATGTGACCCTACATGGAGGGTCCCCTATACTGAAAACAGTTTTGTGCATGAGTGATTGGCCTTTTCCTGCATCACGAAAAAATCGTAAACCAGTTTCACGATGACAGAAAAATATATATTCGCGAATCATGGAAAAATAAATCCTTATTCATACGTCCCGCAAAGCAAAAATGCCCATTCTGAGTCACAAAAAAGTATAGGGGAAGCTCAAGGTGTGTGTCTAGCTTCAGTAGGCATCTTTTGGTGGCTAGAACCATCGTGATGGAATTAATTTCTACATTAATATATTTAGTATCACTTTGACAACCAAGTACCTATGAAACCAGTTGAAGCACTTGGTCTTGTGGTTAGTGCACTCTCCTCCAGATTGAGTGGTCAGGGTTGGAGCCCTAGGCAAGGACATTGTGTTATATTCTCATGGTGCCTTTCTCAACCTAGATAAATACAGTGTAAATGGGAACCAGCTAATTCAATACATGTACTTGGAGATAGTCCTGTAATGGACAAGCACTCCATCCAGAGCAGGAGTAGAGAGTAGTACTCCAAATCATTTCATGCTACTGAGGAACTGGAGAAAAGCTCTGGCATAATGAGCCACTTGGCTCATATGCAGACTTTACCTTATCTATCAAACAAAGAACTAAGCCTGCTTAATTTTGAAAATCCCATCAATGTGCCACCAATTCTGGGTCAAATTGTTTAAGGTTGAATTAGGAAAAATGAGAACTGTCACTCAGAGAAATTGGAAAAAAGTGAGAAGCAAGTCAAAATTATACTAGATTAAACAAAAACATAATTCCAAAGTGTGGACTAGTGTTGAACGTGGTCAGTATTTTCTGGCAGCAACGTGTAAATGAAGAACAATTCTTCCAAGAGAAAGTATGAAGCACTTTTAATATTGAGATTGGTAAAATTTTGTTTCAGGATAGCAAACGCCAGAAGGTTTCAGATGATGATGATAATGATGAAGGAGAAAAGGAATCAGTGTATACAGAAACAGAATGGTGAGATACAACTGCCTTTAGTGTATAAGTTTAGGGATTGTATAAGAATGTAATGAAATCTGATGTAGATTTGAAACGTGCAATTCTGTATGTATTTTAAAAGTTGCTATGGATGTCGTTTTTGGAAATCAATGTTAATACCCAAAATTCCAAGATTTATAAACTCTCAACCCAAAACACAATGTTTCTTTCAGTGAGTCAGACAAGGCCATAAATAGCATTAGTATACACTAAAACAATGGATAGCACTGAAGGCGCTTCACAGCTCGGTAAATATCCACCACTAGCCACTTCCACTTCAGTGAATAGTTGTTAACTATTATACACACTGCATGTAGACAAAAATGTAGACATCCGACGAAGGGCTAGCGCTCGAAACGTCAGCTTTCGAATCTCTTTACGGTGGCTAATTCACATTATCAACTCAGTTGATAAAACCAAATTATCCTGTAATACTCCCACCGACGCAGCACCATAGTTTCTTTAGAAACTTACCCCCTCTAAAA
>JAHPZR010025112.1:15000-32500 GCA_019787425.1 Platygyra sinensis
AGCCTTATAGGATGGTCATCTCTGCGAAAGGCTGAGAGCAGATTGATCATGTGGCGGAGAAAGGTGCGACCCGAAGGGACGACTTTGCATGCATGTTGAAGGTTGCCAATTAAAGACTCCAGCTCCTTCTGTGTGCAATGGCGTTTTAAATGACCAGGAGACCAGGAGTGTGGGAATAAGATCAAATTTTTCTAGCGGGAGGCACGCCTGCAAAAGGAGAGAGTCGAGTTCTATGCCAAGAACGGTCAGGAGAGTGGAAGGGCCCTCCAACTTGTCGGGGTGAAGGGGAATCCCCCAATCCTGAAATTGCTGGATACAGGTGTCTAAGTTCCGTTGGCATGTCTGAGAATTAGGAGGACCCAGGGTGTGAAAATCGTCCAGGTAGTGAAGGAGAAAGCTCACGTCATACTGTTTTTTTGAGCACCCACTCTACAACTGAAGAGGAAATGTAAGGCGCTGAACGCAAACCCAAATGGTAAGGCCATGTGAACAAAGTGATTGCCTTGCCACTGCATGCTGAAAAGATAACGATCATTAGGGTGGATGGGAATAATGCGATAGGCACTTTCCACATCAAACTTTGCAAGTAAGGTGCCCCGACCGAGCAACATGATCCCATCAATAATGTCGTCGACTTACATATATTGAACCATGAAAGAGTCTTTTCTAATGCCGTCATTCACGCTGTGACCATCGGGACTTGAGAGATCCAGAATCAAGCACCATTTGCCTGGCTGGTGTTTTTTGGGGATGACTCCAAAACGGCTGATGTGAAGGTGAGGTAGCGGACGGGAAGAGAAGGGGCCCACAACACGACCCTTAGCTAACTCCATGGAAAGGTAGTTGTCAATTACCGAGGGGTGAAGACAAGCAGAGTGCATATGTGACAAAGTCACTTTAGTTCATTTATGGTTCTTATTTTCAAAGCATTTTATTAGTGTTTAACATTATTCTTCTTGCTATTTGAGTTATTTTCCTACATTAGTTTGGTTTCCTTACACACCTTATTTTAAGTTGTGGTTGTGATTCATTCCCACACACTTCCCTTAGCTAAATCCTGTTGTGTAGGAGATGTTACCTCCTAGTTCCCTTAGGTAAATCCTGTATTTGTGGGCAAATACAATACACTCCCTGGCCTTATTTGGTTTAGAGTTATTCCTACAGTTTCCTCAAATCTGTAATAAATTGACTACCACTTGCTCGCCAAGTTCAGTTGATTCAGTTGGTTTATTCTGAGCTATACTCAAGTTCTCAAGTCAAGCACTGGTGTAGTTCACATGCTATTTTCTCAATAGCCCTTGTGTTACTCGTTCCCGTTTTGTTTTGTTCCTTGTTCCTGTTGTTATTCTCCATTATTTTGCCAATAAACTCGTAAATCGTAAACTCGTATCTGTCGTTGCTACGTCGACCGTCTTGGCCGTCTTACACATATTCTGTGTGGCCGATTTTAAGGAGACCGAAGCAGGGTTGAAACCAACACGAAACCCATTCTGAAGACCATCCAGAACATAGATTACAAACGACTGATCTGGGTGTGTGAGCACTTCTTGGCGTAATTTGTGCACTCTTATGGGGGAAACTTTATGGGGAGGAAGCCGTGGCTGATGCAACGAAGGGGCCGAAGCAGAAGGGCAGGAATCCTTGAAAGCATGAAAAAGTCAGGGCCGTCCGACCATCTGCTGGGAATCAACACCAATGAACGCAAACGTGGAACGAGGAACAGTCAACGAACTATTAACACTATTTACACAAGAGGGGGCTGCCACCTGCAAGGCAACCTTGTTGTTAACGCCGACGGCATTTTCCCCCGGATGGAGTGAGGGAACGGGACGCTGAGACCCCTTGTAGGCGCGAAAGGGGCAGTTGGTCAGGGAGTGTTGGCTATCGCATCGTTCGCAAACATGACAGTACCGACATTGACCCAGAGACCAGCAACAGGCACCATTGTTCCAAGATCGACAATGCTTGGTGGGGTCGAAGGAACGCTTGGGTGGGACGTTCGATGAGGCTGAGGTATGGGGTAGGGAAGTAGAGTGGAGCGCTGATTGGCAGGTGACGGTGCCAGACGCACGAGTGTGGAAGTTGTATAGATCCAGGTTCATCTTAGACCAATCAGCTAGAAGAGAGGCTGCAGCATCCTTCCTGAATGCCGAGTCGTAGTTCAACCAAGCTGGTCCAGGAAACTGAGATGCCGTCTAGAGGATCAGTAATTTATACTGGGTAGTATCCTGCCAGCGAGAAGGGTAAGTACTGCAGAAGATCCACTGGTAGATGGTAAAGGCTTGAATCCATGTGAGAATATCAGATATCTCTAACACCCTTTTCTTGGCAGGGGCAACAAGTAGTTTACCATCCAAGTAAGTGTGAGGCTCGGCCTCTTGGGCGCGTATGTTCTCCGCTAGGAGATCCACAAGCTCAACGAAGGTGCCACTGGTTATTTTGGCCACCAGTTTCTCCAGAATAGGTGCGTAACCGGGGCCAACTACAAACGCTTTGCCGACCGAAGGCGCCAAGGTCGGGCTGCTGGTCGACGATACCAATGAATAATTGAACAAGGATGGTGCCCACAATGCCGGGACGGGCGGCTGAGAAGCACGAGTAATCACGGGAATACCAACAGACGAATAAGTAGAAAGAAATGGGGGCACAGTCACACTACCTGCTAAAGACGAAGAACGCCACGAAGTTGAAGTTGATGTATAAGTCGACGGCATGCTGGTTGTGAAAGGGGCTGCGCTGGAATTGCCTGACGTGCTGCTGGAAGTAGAGTTTGGTGCTCTGTTCTCCCGAAAGGCCGCCAACATCTGACGAAGCGACTGCTGAAAAGCCTGGGAGATGGCCTGAGACAGAGTCTCCACTGAGATTACGACCGAAAAGGGCGACGAGGTGAAGGATGACGAAGAAGAAGAATTTGATGTGGTTGAAGGGGCAGATTCATCACTCGGAGATGATGCAAGACCGGACGGGTCAAGCGAAGCCGAGATGCTGTTCACCGTGTTGCGAGGCATGTGAACCAAACCTTCAAAGAAAACAGACAGAAAAAACGACAGAAGATCGCAAATTGACAACAACGGTGACGAGGAAAACGGAAGAAAGTGGCCAACAGAAACCAAGCACGAAGGGAAAACTGAACGCACCAAGAAATCACATGATCGATGTAGCTGGCCACCGGGCATGCACGTGCTAAAGACCGCTGACCTAGGCACCCAGGCGCTCTAGGTTAACTCCTTTAAATTGCATTTTACTGCATTAAAAACATTAGAAAGAGAGCCTCTGGGAAGTCCCTACACTTAAAATTCTAATGCTGTGGTTTAAAAACTTGTGGAATCCTAGTGTGTGCACAGATCTAAATGCTGCTGAACATGAAGCCAAGACTTAGGCTCCTTGTTGAACTTGGTTAAACTGCATTTAACTGCAGGCATATATATGTATTGATTTTTTTTTGCTGAGTAGAGATAATTTGTGAAAATGATCAACAGTTCCTTATGGTTTGTTACTACTGGTAGCTTTTGCAGAGTACATATTGGTGCAGGCATCAGAAGAGTATATGCCATTTATGAACCTTATGAAAGAGAAGACAGCAATGAGCAAGGTACTGTTCATTTTCCATTTACCCAAAAATAAATTTTGGTCTTAGAAAAGTCTTGTTAAAATCTAAAGTAATTGTTGTACTGTTCCTGTCCTTCAGATTGTCATTGAGTTCATGCAGGGCAATCCAGAGGCAAGATATGAGGATTTGTTGAATAAAGTCCAGGTAATTATTTCCAGTTATGCTAAAAGATTTAACTAGTAATCAAATGTAATACTAATTGTCGTGACATTTTGGTATTGAATGTCAATTTTGATCTTTTAATTTTGGGTCTGCTATTTTTTCAAGGTTCTTGGAGAATGTGGCAAGTATGCAGTATCTATTACAGACCTTTAGGTCTGTATTCTATACAAGTGACTACTGATTCCATCAAGCCATAGATATACATGTACATTATTTTTGTGTGAAAATGTCATGTAAAAGACAGCAAACAGCTATGCAAAACACGTTTTACTTCTATGAAGCTGAAAATATAGCAGTTTTATTTTGTGATCCTCTTCTTTGACAGACTTCTGTGCCCCCTGAAAACTGTTCCACTTTTACCGAAGATACACTGCTACGACATGCACAGTTTCTTGTTGAACAGGTAAAAGTTCTCAGACTGTAACTGTTTTTAAAATGTTTTTTGCCTTCACACTTTATGCTGCAGCCTCTGTCTAATACCCCATCCATCAAGTGACATAACTGAATTTCTCTGGAACCATTTCCAAAAAATTAATGGGCTCATGAAATTAATTGTCAGTTGTGCTTTAGCTTGTGGTAACTTTTGTACTTAGTAGAGAGGGGGAGAGGAACTGGAAACATTGCATTGTGTTTTTGGGCAAGAATCTTTAGTGTCGCAGTGCCTCTCTCCACCCAGGTGTATAAATGAGTACCGGCAAACCTAATACTGGGGGTAACTCTGCGATAGACAAGCTTCCCATCCAGGGGAGAGTAGAAATACTCCTAGTCACTTAATGCTACAGAAACCAAGATAAGTTCTGTCCAGATGAGCCACTTGGCACATTTGCAGACTATTTCATTACCTTTACAATATGGTTTGTGACAGCTTAATGTCACTGTTCCTTAACAAACCCACCAACTGCGGCACAATGTTTATTTAACATGCGGGCTACTAAATTAAGACAATGAACAACTCAAGTTGGCGTTAATGGGGAGCACTGCCTTGCGTTAGGTTAGCCTGTGTGACTTCCGGCTATTGTGTGACAAACGAACCTCACTTATCTCCCCAACACTACGAGCTGAATGCAAAACAGCATGTGCTGGATTGGACAAGAGTATCAGTTAGCGGGCGATATTCAAAGGCAACGAGGTCAACAAGCTTGGGGGAAGTCGCTGTGCAGACTTAACCAAAACACGTAGGAGTGACCCTTGTTTAATAGACTGCAATAATACGACCAACCCCATCTCCAAAGGGAGGGAGGGAAAAAATTTACAATGGTTTACAACAAGTACTAACTGCGCTGTACAACAGAACACTGAACAGTTTGTTTGAGCTTATATAGCTAGACTAAAGTCTTCAAAATAGCCAGTAGAGAGAGCTGTACTATCAAACAGCTTGGCATTACAAGTGAAAAAAACATCACCATGAATAGTGCTTTAATATTTTGGCCACTGCCGTGAAGCTATAATGTTTAAACCCAATATACAATGAGTCTCAGAGTTAAGCGACCTTTGGAGCTTGACTACACAATAGTTTTATTGAGAGCTGTGCCACCATGAAAGACCTAAAGATACTTGCATCAACTATATTATTAACTATATTTTACTGGCGTGACAGTAAAATGGCATATAACAGTCCATTTATGAACAGGACAGTCATATTGTTTTAACAAGTCACTATCTAAACCTTTTAAACTAGAATATGGTGTGCCTCAAGGTTCCTGTCTGGGTCCGCTATTGTTTACGTTGTACACGAGTGAGCTTTTTGAGATCATTAAATATCATCTGCCCATGATGCACTGTTACGCTGATAATTCTCAAGTTTACATCTCATTTAGTCCGAACGACAGAGCTGAGCATCTTGCTGTGGTGAGGAATATGGAAGACTGCATCAGAGACATCCGTTTTTGGATGTTGAATAATGGTCTCAAATTAAACGACGACAAGACTGAATTCCTCACCATTGGTACATCACAACAGCTTGAAAAGTTAGACAATATTAGTATTCGTGTGGGTGACTCAGATATTCATTCCGTGCCAATCGCGAGAAACCTTGGTTCTTGGTTTGATTCTAGGCTGTCTATGGCAACACATATCACAAAAATCTGTGCCTCTTCATTTTACTATATCTATAATATTCGTCGGATTAGAAAGTATCTTTCACAGCAGTCAACTGAGACTCTTGTCCATGCATTCATAACAAGTCGCCTTGACTACTGCAATGGTCTTCTTTATGGACTACCAGATTGCTTGCTAAATAAACTGCAACGAGTACAGAATGCCTGCGCCAGACTGATTTTTAAAGAACAGAAATTTTGCCGTGTGACGCCTCTTATTTACGAACTACACTGGTTACCGATTAAATACAGAATCGAGTTTAAAATACTTTTAATTACTTTTAAGATTCTTAATTTTTTAGCTCCTACTTATTTGTCATCTCTTATTTCTCTTAGGCTTCCATCTAAATATAATCTAAGGAATTCTAGCGATAAATTTTTACTTAGTTATCCTCGTTTTAAATCAAAAGCTACACTAGGTGACCGTTCTTTTACCTGTGCAGCACCGAAACTTTGGAATGCGCTACCATTTAACATAAGAAGCGCCAACACAGTTAGTAGTTTTAAAGCCAAGCTAAAAACTCACTTATTCCGCCTCGCATTTTTATCATAGTTGTTTCTATTATTGTAAGTTTTACTTTTAATTGAAATTTTAGCTTTTTAAATCATTGTAAGTTTGCTTTTAATTGTAATTTTAGCTTTTTAACCTTTTTATTCCGTTTTTAATCTTGTCATGCGCATTTGAACATTTTATGGAATTTGCTCATTATAAATGTTATTATTATTATTATTATTATTATTATTATTATTGTTTTATTACCTGTCTGCAGTGGAAAGCTATGACCTGGCAGCTGATGACGACGAGCTTCCTCTGCTAGTGTCGCCATGCATGAGAGATCTCATCAAACTTGCCGGAGTAACGCTGGGCAAAAGGTTTGCTTGCAATTTCCTGGTGTACTAAACCGAGTGGACAGCACCTTCAGTGGATTGGATTGGTCTTGACATGTTCCCTGCTTTATATGTTAAGACGGATTCCACTCAAAGCTCAAGCAATAAGTTCAAATCTATTTGCTTAAAATCTACTCATAGCATGGTAACTTTTAGCAGTGCTATTCAAAACAACTGTTATTTGAATCACACGTACTAACATTATATTTCAACTGATGAGGGCTTAAGCACCAGAGAACAAAACATCAAAAAAATAGTCAGCGTCAAACCATTATCTAACTTAAAACAACTCAATAACTTATTTAGTTCATTTCTCTTAAGTCACACTGCAATTAGATTCTCAAACATTCTCTAGAAAGTTAATGTGAAACCTCATAAGTTTTTATAAGTCTGTTTAATTTTTCATTTTTATCAAGGCGTGCTGCAAGGGGAGTCAAAGTCAGACTGGACAAGAAAAAGAAGGCTGCTGCTCCATCAAAGGTGATTGGGATACTTGGAATTATGACCCTGTGACTCTGTTTAAGACTGTGTTACATGTGACTTACCTTGCTGTCCAGATGTAAATTTGGAATCTGTTATATTTCAGGCCACCACCACCCCTCTTGTTCGGCACATATTTGACATTTTCTTCAAGAATCAAATTGATGGAAAAGAAACAAGTGCCCCTCGCAGAAAGCGATGTGGTGTGTGTGATGTGTGCCAGCAGCCAGATTGCGGAAAGTGTAAGTCCTGCAGAGACATGATCAAGTTTGGTGGAACAGGGAGAAAGAAGCAATGCTGTGAAGAAAGAAGGTTTGTGTCCAATACAATTAATCCAGTCATGTGTACTATTTAAAGTCATCCATTGTCGAGTGTTGATGGATACCCTCTGATCAACGTGTGATCAGCACCTTGTGATACTCCATTGACTGTCAATCAGTACGTGATTAACATCTCAGTTGACACTTAATTGGCACTCAATCAACAGTAAGTTGATAATCAGCTGAGTGTCAACTGACTCATATGCACCAATTGAAAATTAGTTGACTCTCATCTGACTCTCAAGTGAGATGTCCATGGGGTGTTGACCAAGTGCCAACCAAGGTGATGATCAGGAGTGTCAATTGAGGGGCGATCGAGGGTATTGACCAACACTCATCCATGGATGCCTTTAGTACAGGATCCGTGTCTAGTACAATTGTCCCAGTCCAGGAATGGTTGTAACCAGAATGGAAACTCCAAAATATGGTGAAACACTTAAATTTCTGTATATAAAGTACCAAACGATCTAAGTAAACTCTCATCAAAGGTCTACTAAGTTTAATTATGGTGTAACCAGAACAATTTGTGAAATTTTACCATTTCGAACCGGCACTTAGACCTAATCATTAGAAATCAGTGCCTGACCCAGCAATTATTCTCTGCCTAAATAGGGTGTCGTTTATCTGCTTGTACCTGTTTACTGTATGTGTCAGGAAGTGTCTCACCATATTTTGGAGTATCCATTCTAGCAATAACCGTCCAGAATAAATCTGCTAAGTAGGTAACCTCCCGTAAGTGGAGACACATTCCAGGAAGGTGATTTTTGTTCTTTTGTTTAATTTAATGAAGGTGTCCTAACATGGCTGTAAAAGAAGCAGAAGAGGATGAAGATGTTGCTGAAGAAAATGCAGAAATCGAGAATATGGTATGAAATATCATAAGTAAAGGGTGATAAAGCAAGTCATGTGTATTAAAGGCATTTGCAGTCAAGGGTTGATTGATACCCTCGGTTGACACTCCATGGACGCTTCAGTTTGCACTTGATCGACACTCCATGGACATCTCACTTATCAGTTGGGAGAGTCGTCTTTCTATCGATGCAAGTGAGCTGTTCAACACTTGGCTGACTATCGACTAACTGTTGATTAAAGTGTCAATCAGAGTGTCTAATGAGTATTGGTCAGGATCTTGATCAAGTATTGAGATGCTAATTGAGGCTATCAATCAAGAGCATTGATCAACAGTTGACCGCAGATGCCTTAAGAGTGACTTTCTATAAATACTACGGATAGGTGTGCAAAATGCAAAAATCGAATTCCCTCAAACTTTTTCACAAGAAAGCCCTCTGGAAACTATTTAAGAAAATACAACTTTCAGTTCGTTTGGATTTATATTTTTCAAGAAAAGCGATTTTTTAATTTTCACCCTCGGAGAAGCCCTCGAACCACTGAAAAATGTGCTTCGTATTTGCGACTCGTGTGAGAAAACTAAAACAAATATCAAAACTATTTCGATATTACACAATTCAATGACCCTTCCTTTACATAGTACCGTTATTAGAATTCGAAAAGATTCAAACCTGAATTTTTAAAAAATTTTCAAATTTACCCTCCCAAACACCATCATCAGAAAGCTCGATTTTGGCAAATTTCAACGGCAAAATTCCCTACCTGGTACATGGATTTCGCTGTAAAGATGGTATGCTATAGAAAGAGTAAGGTTTCCTCTATCGTTCTGTGAAATAAAATTTTGGGGCAACTCAAACTGCGAATTTTGACGACCGAAAATATTTACGGTACTTGCTTAAAGTTTATGACCTTTGAACTTACAGTTGTCTTAATAAATACAAGAGATAACCTAAACAACAGTTGGAATTTTAGTATGAATGCGACCCTTTCCCCCATTTAAATGATTTATAGTTATTTTTTATCTTCTGTGGGCAATTGTATAGAAAGTAATACTTTTTTTACGCTTCTAACTTGTTTATGAGTACATGCGTATTTGATTACTGAAGCGGAAATTTGTGAATATTAAATTTGTTCCATCTTTTAAGTTCTATTTCGTGTGCTGCAAGGCGTTAAGTGTTCTCATTAAAACAAAATGGTATTGCCAAGTAGAAGGTTTTCCTCTCAGATTTTAAAACAACATATAGTTTTTGGCTTACCGTCCACATGCATGGCTTGATTTGCTCAGCAGCGTTATACCGGTGTGATAGCAATGAGATGGCGTGACGATAATTGACAAGTCAGAGTCACGAATCGAATCGAATTCATCAAAATATATTTATTGTATCTTTTGACATCATAATAATAATAATAATAATAATAATAATAATAACATTTATAATGCGCAAATTCCATAAATGTTCAAATGCGCATGACAAGATTAAAAACGGAATAAAAAGTTAAAAAGCTAAAATTACAATTAAAAGCAAACTTACAATGATTTAAAAAGCTAAAATTTCAATTAAAAGTAAAACTTACAATAATAGAAACAACTATGATAAAAATGCGAGGCGGAATAAGTGAGTTTTTAGCTTGGCTTTAAAACTACTAACTGTGTTGGCGCTTCTTATGTTAAATGGTAGCGCATTCCAAAGTTTCGGTGCTGCACAGGTAAAAGAACGGTCACCTAGTGTAGCTTTTGATTTAAAACGAGGATAACTAAGTAAAAATTTATCGCTAGAATTCCTTAGATTATATTTAGATGGAAGCCTAAGAGAAATAAGAGATGACAAATAAGTAGGAGCTAAAAAATTAAGAATCTTAAAAGTAATTAAAAGTATTTTAAACTCGATTCTGTATTTAATCGGTAACCAGTGTAGTTCGTAAATAAGAGGCGTCACACGGCAAAATTTCTGTTCTTTAAAAATCAGTCTGGCGCAGGCATTCTGTACTCGTTGCAGTTTATTTAGCAAGCAATCTGGTAGTCCATAAAGAAGACCATTGCAGTAGTCAAGGCGACTTGTTATGAATGCATGGACAAGAGTCTCAGTTGACTGCTGTGAAAGATACTTTCTAATCCGACGAATATTATAGATATAGTAAAATGAAGAGGCACAGATTTTTGTGATATGTGTTGCCATAGACAGCCTAGAATCAAACCAAGAACCAAGGTTTCTCGCGATTGGCACGGGATGAATATCTGAGTCACCCACACGAATACTAATATTGTCTAACTTTTCAAGCTGTTGTGATGTACCAATGGTGAGGAATTCAGTCTTGTCGTCGTTTAATTTGAGACCATTATTCAACATCCAAAAACGGATGTCTCTGATGCAGTCTTCCATATTCCTCACCACAGCAAGATGCTCAGCTCTGTCGTTCGGACTAAATGAGATGTAAACTTGAGAATCATCAGCGTAACAGTGCATCATGGGCAGATGATATTTAATGATCTCAAAAAGCTCACTCGTGTACAACGTAAACAATAGCGGACCCAGACAGGAACCTTGAGGCACACCATATTCTAGTTTAAAAGGTTTAGATAGTGACTTGTTAAAACAATATGACTGTCCTGTTCATAAATGGACTGTTATATGCCATTTTACTGTCACGCCAGTAAAATATAGTTAATAATATAGTTGATGCAAGTATCTTTAGGTCTTTCATGGTGGCACAGCTCTCAATAAAACTATTGTGTAGTCAAGCTCCAAAGGTCGCTTAACTCTGAGACTCATTGTATATTGGGTTTAAACATTATAGCTTCACGGCAGTGGCCAAAATATTAAAGCACTATTCATGGTGATGTTTTTTTCACTTGTAATGCCAAGCTGTTTGATAGTACAGCTCTCTCTACTGGCTATTTTGAAGACTTTAGTCTAGCTATATAAGCTCAAACAAACTGTTCAGTGTTCTGTTGTACAGCGCAGTTAGTACTTGTTGTAAACCATTGTAAATTTTTTCCCTCCCTCCCTTTGGAGATGGGGTTGGTCGTATTATTGCAGTCTATTAAACAAGGGTCACTCCTACGTGTTTTGGTTAAGTCTGCACAGCGACTTCCCCCAAGCTTGTTGACCTCGTTGCCTTTGAATATCGCCCGCTAACTGATACTCTTGTCCAATCCAGCACATGCTGTTTTGCATTCAGCTCGTAGTGTTGGGGAGATAAGTGAGGTTCGTTTGTCACACAATAGCCGGAAGTCACACAGGCTAACCTAACGCAAGGCAGTGCTCCCCATTAACGCCAACTTGAGTTGTTCATTGTCTTAATTTAGTAGCCCGCATGTTAAATAAACATTGTGCCGCAGTTGGTGGGTTTGTTAAGGAACAGTGACATTAAGCTGTCACAAACCATATTGTAAAGGTAATGAAATAGTCTGCAAATGTGCCAAGTGGCTCATCTGGACAGAACTTATCTTGGTTTCTGTAGCATTAAGTGACTAGGAGTATTTCTACTCTCCCCTGGATGGGAAGCTTGTCTATCGCAGAGTTACCCCCAGTATTAGGTTTGCCGGTACTCATTTATACACCTGGGTGGAGAGAGGCACTGCGACACTAAAGATTCTTGCCCAAAAACACAATGCAATGTTTCCAGTTCCTCTCCCCCTCTTACTAAGTACAAAAGTTACCACAAGCTAAAGCACAACTGACAATTAATTTCATGAGCCCATTAATTTTTTGGAAATGGTTCCAGAGAAATTCAGTTATGTCACTTGATGGATGGGGTATTAGACAGAGGCTGCAGCATAAAGTGTGAAGGCAAAAAACATTTTAAAAACAGTTACAGTCTGAGAACTTTTACCTGTTCAACAAGAAACTGTGCATGTCGTAGCAGTGTATCTTCGGTAAAAGTGGAACAGTTTTCAGGGGGCACAGAAGTCTGTCAAAGAAGAGGATCACAAAATAAAACTGCTATATTTTCAGCTTCATAGAAGTAAAACGTGTTTTGCATAGCTGTTTGCTGTCTTTTACATGACATTTTCACACAAAAATAATGTACATGTATATCTATGGCTTGATGGAATCAGTAGTCACTTGTATAGAATACAGACCTAAATAGGTCTGTAATAGATACATGCATACTTGCCACATTCTCCAAGAACCTTGAAAAAATAGCAGACCCAAAATTAAAAGATCAAAATTGACATTCAATACCAAAATGTCACGACAATTAGTATTACATTTGATTACTAGTTAAATCTTTTAGCATAACTGGAAATAATTACCTGGACTTTATTCAACAAATCCTCATATCTTGCCTCTGGATTGCCCTGCATGAACTCAATGACAATCTGAAGGACAGGAACAGTACAACAATTACTTTAGATTTTAACAAGACTTTTCTAAGACCAAAATTTATTTTTGGGTAAATGGAAAATGAACAGTACCTTGCTCATTGCTGTCTTCTCTTTCATAAGGTTCATAAATGGCATATACTCTTCTGATGCCTGCACCAATATGTACTCTGCAAAAGCTACCAGTAGTAACAAACCATAAGGAACTGTTGATCATTTTCACAAATTATCTCTACTCAGCAAAAAAAAATCAATACATATATATGCCTGCAGTTAAATGCAGTTTAACCAAGTTCAACAAGGAGCCTAAGTCTTGGCTTCATGTTCAGCAGCATTTAGATCTGTGCACACACTAGGATTCCACAAGTTTTTAAACCACAGCATTAGAATTTTAAGTGTAGGGACTTCCCAGAGGCTCTCTTTCTAATGTTTTTAATGCAGTAAAATGCAATTTAAAGGAGTTAACCTAGAGCGCCTGGGTGCCTAGGTCAGCGGTCTTTAGCACGTGCATGCCCGGTGGCCAGCTACATCGATCATGTGATTTCTTGGTGCGTTCAGTTTTCCCTTCGTGCTTGGTTTCTGTTGGCCACTTTCTTCCGTTTTCCTCGTCACCGTTGTTGTCAATTTGCGATCTTCTGTCGTTTTTTCTGTCTGTTTTCTTTGAAGGTTTGGTTCACATGCCTCGCAACACGGTGAACAGCATCTCGGCTTCGCTTGACCCGTCCGGTCTTGCATCATCTCCGAGTGATGAATCTGCCCCTTCAACCACATCAAATTCTTCTTCTTCGTCATCCTTCACCTCGTCGCCCTTTTCGGTCGTAATCTCAGTGGAGACTCTGTCTCAGGCCATCTCCCAGGCTTTTCAGCAGTCGCTTCGTCAGATGTTGGCGGCCTTTCGGAGAACAGAGCACCAAACTCTACTTCCAGCAGCACGTCAGGCAATTCCAGCGCAGCCCCTTTCACAACCAGCATGCCGTCGACTTATACATCAACTTCAACTTCGTGGCGTTCTTCGTCTTTAGCAGGTAGTGTGACTGTGCCCCCATTTCTTTCTACTTATTCGTCTGTTGGTATTCCCGTGATTACTCGTGCTTCTCAGCCGCCCGTCCCGGCATTGTGGGCACCATCCTTGTTCAATTATTCATTGGTATCGTCGACCAGCAGCCCGACCTTGGCGCCTTCGGTCGGCAAAGCGTTTGTAGTTGGCCCCGGTTACGCACCTATTCTGGAGAAACTGGTGGCCAAAATAACCAGTGGCACCTTCGTTGAGCTTGTGGATCTCCTAGCGGAGAACATACGCGCCCAAGAGGCCGAGCCTCACACTTACTTGGATGGTAAACTACTTGTTGCCCCTGCCAAGAAAAGGGTGTTAGAGATATCTGATATTCTCACATGGATTCAAGCCTTTACCATCTACCAGTGGATCTTCTGCAGTACTTACCCTTCTCGCTGGCAGGATACTACCCAGTATAAATTACTGATCCTCTAGACGGCATCTCAGTTTCCTGGACCAGCTTGGTTGAACTACGACTCGGCATTCAGGAAGGATGCTGCAGCCTCTCTTCTAGCTGATTGGTCTAAGATGAACCTGGATCTATACAACTTCCACACTCGTGCGTCTGGCACCGTCACCTGCCAATCAGCGCTCCACTCTACTTCCCTACCCCATACCTCAGCCTCATCGAACGTCCCACCCAAGCGTTCCTTCGACCCCACCAAGCATTGTCGATCTTGGAACAATGGTGCCTGTTGCTGGTCTCTGGGTCAATGTCGGTACTGTCATGTTTGCGAACGATGCGATAGCCAACACTCCCTGACCAACTGCCCCTTTCGCGCCTACAAGGGGTCTCAGCGTCCCGTTCCCTCACTCCATCCGGGGGAAAATGCCGTCGGCGTTAACAACAAGGTTGCCTTGCAGGTGGCAGCCCCCTCTTGTGTAAATAGTGTTAATAGTTCGTTGACTGTTCCTCGTTCCACGTTTGCGTTCATTGGTGTTGATTCCCAGCAGATGGTCGGACGGCCCTGACTTTTTCATGCTTTCAAGGATTCCTGCCCTTCTGCTTCGGCCCCTTCGTTGCATCAGCCACGGCTTCCTCCCCATAAAGTTTCCCCCATAAGAGTGCACAAATTACGCCAAGAAGTGCTCACACACCCAGATCAGTCGTTTGTAATCTATGTTCTGGATGGTCTTCAGAATGGGTTTCGTGTTGGTTTCAACCCTGCTTCGGTCTCCTTAAAATCGGCCACACAGAATATGTGTAAGACGGCCAAGACGGTCGACGTAGCAACGACAGATACGAGTTTACGATTTACGAGTTTATTGGCAAAATAATGGAGAATAACAACAGCAACAAGGAGCAAAACAAAACGGGAACGAGTAACACAAGGGCTATTGAGAAAATAGCATGTGAACTACACCAGTGCTTGACTTGAGTACTTGAGTATAGCTCAGAATAAACCAACTGAATCAACTGAACTTGGCGAGCAAGTGGTAGTCAATTTATTACAGATTTGAGGAAACTGTAGGAATAACTCTAAACCAAATAAGGCCAGGGAGTGTATTGTATTTGCCCACAAATACAGGATTTACCTAAGGGAACTAGGAGGTAACATCTCCTACACAACAGGATTTAGCTAAGGGAAGTGTGTGGGAATGAATCACAACCACAACTTAAAATAAGGTGTGTAAGGAAACCAAACTAATGTAGGAAAATAACTCAAATAGCAAGAAGAATAATGTTAAACACTAATAAAATGCTTTGAAAATAAGAACCATAAATGAACTAAAGTGACTTTGTCACATATGCACTCTGCTTGTCTTCACCCCTCGGTAATTGACAACTACCTTTCCATGGAGTTAGCTAAGGGTCGTGTTGTGGGCCCCTTCTCTTCCCGTCCGCTACCTCACCTTCACATCAGCCGTTTTGGAGTCATCCCCAAAAAACACCAGCCAGGCAAATGGTGCTTGATTCTGGATCTCTCAAGTCCCGATGGTCACAGCGTGAATGACGGCATTAGAAAAGACTCTTTCATGGTTCAATATATGTAAGTCGACGACATTATTGATGGGATCATGTTGCTCGGTCGGGGCACCTTACTTGCAAAGTTTGATGTGGAAAGTGCCTATCGCATTATTCCCATCCACCCTAATGATCGTTATCTTTTCAGCATGCAGTGGCAAGGCAATCACTTTGTTCACATGGCCTTACCATTTGGGTTTGCGTTCAGCGCCTTACATTTCCTCTTCAGTTGTAGAGTGGGTGCTCAAAAAAACAGTATGACGTGAGCTTTCTCCTTCACTACCTGGACGATTTTCACACCCTGGGTCCTCCTAATTCTCAGACATGCCAACGGAACTTAGACACCTGTATCCAGCAAATTTCAGGATTGGGGGATTCCCCTTCACCCCGACAAGTTGGAGGGCCCTTCCACTCTCCTGACCGTTCTTGGCATAGAACTCGACTCTCTCCTTTTGCAGGCGTGCCTCCCGCTAGAAAAATTTGATCTTATTCCCACACTCCTGGTCTCCTGGTCATTTAAAACGCCATTGCACACAGAAGGAGCTGGAGTCTTTAATTGGCAACCTTCAACATGCATGCAAAGTCGTCCCTTCGGGTCGCACCTTTCTCCGCCACATGATCAATCTGCTCTCAGCCTTTCGCAGAGATGACCATCCTATAAGGCTTAATAGAGAATTTCACTTGGATTTGTCGTGGTGGCTCGAATTCTTCCAGTCATGGAATGGGTACAGTTTTCTGTTGTCTCCTCGTTGGGCTCCCATTCCCGATCTCCATTTCTCCTCTGATGCTGCTGGCTCCATTGGATATGGGGCTATTTTAGGTAGAGACTGGTTTGTGGGGAGATGGTCTCCGTTACAGCTGCCCTTATCCATTGCCTACAAAGAACTTTTTCCGATTGTTCTGGCAGCTTCTCTGTGGGGTCATCAGTGGTCTGCAAAGCGGGTGGAATTCCGTTCTGACAATACGGCCGTGATCGAGGTTTTGCGGTCCGGTACATCACGTAATTCGAACTTGATGGTGCTGCTTCGTCACCTCTCCCTGTTGGCATATTTACATCAGCAAGGGCCCTCGTCTGGTCCCCTTTTCATCGACGCCCATGGCCAGCCTTTAACGCGTTCTTGCCTATCTTCCTTCATCCAGTCTGTGTTACAGGGAGCGGGAATCCCTGGGCATTTTTCAGGCCACAGCTTTCGCATTGGGGCTGCCACCACGGCCGCGCAATGCGGCATTCCAGATCACCTTATCAAGACCTTGGGCAGGTGGTCCAGTGATGCTTATCAACTCTACGTTAGAACCCCGGTGGAAACAATATTATTTTGGAAGTTTCTGGGAGGCTACTTCAGTAACAGGTACCTTATCTAGAGAGGTAGCGCACACCTCTGTATAAGCGCCTTCGGGTTTGGCCGTTAGGGGCTCGGGCGTCTCCCAGCCACGAGCCCCTTTTTTCAGAGCCTTAGCGCCATGGCTCGGAGGTCCCTTCAGCTTGGTGTGGGGGCTCATGGCTGGGTTGCGCTGTTGTGCCAGTCATGGGGGCATTATTTCAATCTAGGGGCTGGCTGCCAACAGTGGAAGCCCCTGGATACTTCAGGCAACCAACCTCCATTTTAGCGATGCAGTTGTTAAATGCAGTTAAATGCAATTTAAAGGAGTTAACAACCAAGAGCGCATGGGTGCCAAGGTCAGCGGTCTTCAGCATGCGCATGCCGGGTGGCCGGCTACATCGATCATGTGATTTCTTGGCATGTTCA
>JAHPZR010025112.1:37500-42500 GCA_019787425.1 Platygyra sinensis
AAGGCACCATGAGAATATAACACAATGTCCTTGCCTAGGGCTCCAACCCTGACCACTCAATCTGGAGGAGAGTGCACTAACCACAAGACCAAGTGCTTCAACTGGTTTCATAGGTACTTGGTTGTCAAAGTGATACTAAATATATTAATGTAGAAATTAATTCCATCACGATGGTTCTAGCCACCAAAAGATGCCTACTGAAGCTAGACACACACCTTGAGCTTCCCCTATACTTTTTTGTGACTCAGAATGGGCATTTTTGCTTTGCGGGACGTATGAATAAGGATTTATTTTTCCATGATTCGCGAATATATATTTTTCTGTCATCGTGAAACTGGTTTACGATTTTTTCGTGATGCAGGAAAAGGCCAATCACTCATGCACAAAACTGTTTTCAGTATAGGGGACCCTCCATGTAGGGTCACATACTTTACTGGTGCCCAAGTTCTTTTTATCAGTATACAGGGATGACTCTCCACCACTCATACTGGACTCTTCTTTCCCATCTTCTCGGTTCTTTCTTTTCATTGGGCTGCAAAAAATAAAAAATAAATTCAAAATACCACTTTGGTGCATAAATTCACTATTCACTATTAGTGTTTGTAATTTGCTACTCAGATTTTCCCACCCCCTTTGAAGATAAATGTAGCTTCACTCAAATTTCTGCTGCATTGGGAGTCTCTAACAACTATACAACTATTGAGTCAACTTGGACATGTTCTGATGTTATGAAAGTTACTCAGCCATAGTTGTCATTATTGAAATGATCAGATAAGAATAAAATATGACAGGTATTGAGGCAAGTAGCTCACATTTTTCAAAACTTACAACTCCTACTTTAGCCTGTAGAGTGGATGCTCAAGCTAACACTGGGTATGATCTAGGGCAGTGTGCCCAAGCAAAAGAAAAGACCTGTCTGAAGAGGAGGAGGGAGCTGCCCAGGGGGTATTCCCACAAAAAGGAGGGAGGGTGCTTGTCATACATGTCAGGGGTTGAAAAAGTGGTTTTGGAACCTCCTAGCGTGTTCAGCCTCAAAACATCCTAAGCGGGAGCTTTGGCAGTATGACAGGAGATGTTTGAAAATCAACTGACTTTTAATTTTGTTTCAGATTTGATACCTCTTAGGGGTGAAAAAAAATTTCAACTCACACTCACAAAACAAGTTCTTGGCACCTCTTGGAGGTTTTATTCAAAATTTATGATTAGCAACCCTGTCCTTTTTATATGGGATTTCACCCCAGGGAATCCAGTTTCCAGAGCACGATCTGTCAAGAATCATTATTAATAGCTACTCCCGCTGTTTGACCTATCGCTTGGGTCTCAACCATTACTTACCCTTTGGAAAACATCTCTTTAATCCCAGTTTGTCTTTTACCATCTTTTCCTAATTTCGATTTATTCTGCAAAAACAACAGCTATTCTTAGTCAAACCACAACAGATGAGACAAAATTATTAAGGAATGTAAAAGCTATGGCAGTACAACAAAATATAAATAATAGTCAGTAACAACAGTGCCCTTTTTATAGCATGATCACTACACAAGATAGACATTCCTAAATACCTTATCTTTAGTGGCAGGAGATTTTTTCTTTAATTGCAAGGGAGATTCTGGAAAGGTAAAACAAAATCAAGTTGCACTGCTGTTTCTAAACTAACTACTCGTAAACCTAAACAAGAGAATTGAAAGATACATGTTTGGATATACTTCACTGAAGAAAGGAGCAGAAGAAAATATATAATAATTATATACTTGATACCGTTCAGGTACATGTAGATTAATATTAATTGTTTTTCCTTGGAATTTCTGGAGTTCTTTTTGGTGAGTTGTGTTCTAAAAGTTACTTTTAATGGCAAATACAATGATGCCCTTCAGCAGTTTCGTTAGATCTACATGTATGTTTTCTGTATGTAGAACTGACAAAAGCTCAGAATTTTCAATAAAACTTCTAGCTAAATCATCATCTCCCACCCTTAAAAAGTCACCTTATTCCTCTAACTGCTGTCATTGTTCTTGTAGTAAATGAAAAGCAAAATGGTGATGTGGTGCACCCATGTTCCCAGTTTTGAAAAAAAACCCACTGAAACAATGCCTGGTAAGTAAAAACGCAGTTTCAATGTGTTGAAGTACATCAAATTTTTACGATTTTCTTGTAATATTTGACATCACTTTAACCCTTTCACTCCCAAGAGTGACTTAATAGATTTTACTCTGTCTAACGCCAGACGATTTTACTTGTCAAAGGGAGACCCCTTGGGAGTGAAAGGGTTAAAGAACTATCTCCCTCAATGAAGAAGGAAAGTTGAGCTGTCTGCTACATACCAGATCTGAATGATTTCCTTAAAATGATTTAAAAACAAAAGTTGTGATGTGGTTATCTTGCAATTCCTGCAATTCACCAGGTGGTGACCAGTTCTGAAAATGTAGTCGCCACTACATGCTCAATTTCTGGTCACACTGGTGACCAGTGAGTTGCAATTTCAAGCCCTGTTTTGTTTTCCTTGGATCTTATGGTACTCTTAGTAATGTTTTGAAAACTTACCTTCTTCACTGGTTGATGAATTCGATGATGGGCGGGTATCTCTTTTGTCGCGGGCAGCAGATGAATTACTGCTGCAAGATGGCCCAGCAGTGAAGTCACCACCTGGCTTATCATCAGGACCGTCAGTCTCCATGCTGCTTCTTGATCCTGAGGGACCAACATTATAACCCTGATCGTCATTTGTACTGCTGCGTGGTTCCATTCTAACATCCCCTTCTAATTCCATACGCTCTTCCTTCCTGACAGACGTTAAGGCATCCTGATTTTCTTGAGGAGAAGATGAAGATGAGGGAGTTGCACCACAACCATTGCTTACTTTGTGACCAACCTCAGAGAGAAGTTCTTTCAGCTGGCTAATTAACTGTTCCTGTGGCAAAAAAGGATTTTCATTACTTAACTACCATAAACTTTTTCATAATTTTATCTGTATATTTAAGCTTATATGATAATCAGAAATCAGCCATTACATAAAAACTTACTTCAGTTGATTTACCATCTTTGAAATCATCTTCCACCTTTTGAATTCTGTTACAAATGAAACAATGCAATATAAAAGTTTAGGCCCATTTTCTGAGAGAAATTAGTCAATACTTAACCATGGTTGTCAGGAAAAAAAATGTCTGAAGTTAAATACTTTTGAGTATTCAACTGGTGATGCACAAATAATGATTTCCAGTGACCCTCTTCCTGGTTCAATGCAATTAATGAAAAAAATAATAATAATAATAAATAGTCATACTTATTCCATGAACTGTATTTCACAACAAGACCAACAAAATTAATTACAAAATAAAAAAATGATAATCTAAGTCCACTACGATCAAGAAGTCCTTGTAAGTTCAAGTTTTGTTGTTGGTACAACTCACTTTTCTTGCACTGTCTTCACCAATAGTGATTTTACAAGCTTGCATTTTTTCTTCACATAGCCCTGTCAAAAAACGATTAAAACCATCTAATAATTGTTGTCAAATTTCACAATATTTGGCCAGTACAGTTGTGTGACATACAAGCATAGAAACTGAGTACAACTGATCTCAGTGAAAGCTTCCTGAAGGGAGAGGGGGTAACAGGTTCCCTTGATAAATTAACTTTTTCTCCCTTGTTCACTAAACAGTTTTGTCACGGTTCCCTTTAAAGTATAGTAGAATATCCCTTGTTCCTCAATTATTTCAAAATATCCCTTGTTTCCTTGAAATAAATGATCTTCTTATATGGCTGGAGTATAGTTGAATCTAATGCATGCTCTCATTGGTCATGCGGCAATGGCTAAATCGAATGTTTCCCAGGGGGCAACAATTAAGCAATTGTCACCTGCTCTCTCACTAACCAGAGGCAATTTTGACTTTCCTTTGATTTATAACTTTACATTTAAGGTGGCTCCCTAGAGTAATTACTAACACCCTCCACTACAGAGTGCAAGTTAGAAAAAAGTTTTCCCTGACTTATATTTTGGTTGTCAATTTTTGGATTTAAGCAGTTACCATGGCAGCATATCATCTAATGACAACAAAAATAGGGTTAATTTTATAGGAATTGTGTGTGGTTACAACTGAGCCAAATTAAAAAGCACATTTACCGAAGGGAACGTGAGAAAATTACAATTTATTTGGTCAAGCTGATGTCACAAAAATCAGAAAACACATGGAACTTGCAGGTTATTTATTAAGTGTATATGACAGATTTTTTTTTTATTTGCTTGATAAAATCTCCACAATGTACTGATAAGAATAGCAAAAAGAAATATTTCATTAGGGATTTTCCTTTCCTTGTGTTTTGATGAACCAAAAGCATCAAATTTCACTTCTGACGGGGTACAAAACCGCGAGACCAAAAACAGGAGACTGGGAATGATTGTGACATCATTTTAGGATTTGAAGCTTTGTAGGAAACAGATTTCTCCAACATTTTCTTATTTTATTTTAAACAGTGCACTTTTGTACCATTTTTTGGCGAATTTATTAGCTCACAATCAGAAAATGACTGAGAAATATGTTTTCTGCAAAGCTTGAAGTCCTGAAATGACATCACAATCATTTCCAGTCTCCTGTTTTTGGTCTTGGGGTTTTGTACCCCACCGGAAGTGAAATTTGATGCTTTTGGTTCATCAAACCACAGGGAAGGAAAATCGCTATTGAAAAATTTTTTGCTATTCTTATCAGTACATTGTAGCGATTTTATTGAGCAAATAAAAAAACTTGTCATATACACTTTAAGTGTGCATTTATGTCATGCCACATATTGCGTGCAAGAAATCAATAGTAAATTAAAACTCTTTTACCGGCTATTTATAGAGCTTTTTTGTCATTATTTTTGGGCCCTAAGTTTAAACACACGTTTGAACACAGTTTGAAAATATTGCTACATATACCAAAGTGATTTAACACCTTTCAAGTGCTGAAGTGGTTTTCATTTCTTCTTAGGGTTACTTGCATCATTTTTTGCATGTGCGATTAATACTG
>JAHPZR010025112.1:47500-75000 GCA_019787425.1 Platygyra sinensis
CTTTTTTTTCGCATTTTGCCCCTCCCCACCCTGTGCAATGTTGACAAAACACTTTGATCTAATGCAAGTTTGCATTTGACTATTTCCCAACACTGAAAGGGGCAATGGGGGTGCTGGCACTTATTCAATAGGTATAACGGTTATGAGTTCATGTTTTTGCCATTTTCCAACACAATTTGTCCAAGGTTGTAGGTCAATGTATTTGAGATAATTCTTTAAGTCAGGCCAGTGTTTTTCAAGTTTGTAATCATGTCATCTGTTTTAATCATCTCTAGTTTTACCCATCTATGCCTCTTTTTGGCTTTTCTGTGTTTCTTTTTGTAGAATCTGTAGTGAGAACTCAAGACAACATTCAACACAACATGTGTTTATTCAACATGGCGACCCCCGAGAGCACAAGGTCCCAGCATGCATTGCAAGCAAAGAGCTTGCATTACAAATACATATGTGGACATAACCGTACACTTTTCAGTTTTTTTATTATAGTTTTGTGTGGTGTTAAATTGTGGCATTTTTTTGTCTTTACAGGACAGTGAACAGGTATATGGTGACTTTTTCCATCTTGTGTCTCAGGACCTGGCCATGTTGTTCAAGAGGACATACCAATTACAAAAGGTGAGAAAAATTTATATCAGTAAGTTGGCACAGACATCTAGACCAACTTAACCCATTGACTCCTGTGCCATCCGTAACCAGCTGTGACGAGCCTTAGCCTTTCTTCCACTTCTGACGTCACCACCTTTGACCAAAATTGGCATTATCTGTACTCAACTTCTGCGAGAGGAAAAGATCTTTCCAATGATACCCAGATCAGAGTGATCGGCTTAATGGAGCCTGAGATATGCACAAAAATGCTCGAAAAGTTGAGTGAAAAACTCAGAGCAAAATTTCCTGCACTACACGTGGCTACTCCATGGTAAAAATTGCCTGTTTTGATGACGCTTTCTTGGAAGTTTTTTAACTGCAAGCAAGCCTAGTAGAAGGTTAATCACTGCAGCAAAAAGAAAAGAAAAGAAAAGGCAAAAAAGGAAACTTAAGGCTAAAAAGTGAAAAATCAAAATGCCTTAAGACTTAGGTCACTTTCTCCTCCAAATATATCAAAATTTTGATTTCTGCGCATACCCGAGCTACAATGTCGTAAAACGCCACCCTAGTGGAAAGAAAGGCAAGCTGTCAAGTTGCAAATGCCTTTTTGACTAGATTTGAGCTAATTTGGCCCATATCCAGCCTGAAAATCTCCAAAATGTCAAAAAGGTTCATTTTGGCAGAAAGCACCAGGTCAGTCAAAGGTGAAAAAAGGTAAGTCTGCATTCGGGCCAAGTGGCCCATCACGCCGGAGCTTATCCCAGTTTCTGTAGCATGAAGCGACTGGGAGTATTTCTACTCCCTCCTGGATGGGATGCTAGTCCATTGTAGGGTTACCCCCGTCATTAAATTCGCCGGTACCCATTTATACAACTGGGTGGAGAGAGGCACTGTGAGAGTAGTGTCTTGCCCAAGAACACAACACAATGTCCCCGGCCAGGGCTCGAACCCAGAGCGCTCGCTCCAGAGTCAAGCGGGCTAACCATGAGGCCAACACGTCTCCCACCGTGTCCGCGTCAATGGGTTAAATGCTAATGTTATTTAGAATTTTGTTTGAGGTTTCTAGAGGTCAGAGTGAACTCACTCAATATATACTTGAAAGTTCATCATCCCTTGTTCTTAACTGGATGTTCCACAAAATGAAATTTCAAGGTGCATTGCAACTCTGTCAGGTTAATCCAGTATTTTAGTGTGCTCTAACAGTTAGCTGATGATGTAATCACCTGGGTGGAGAGAGGCACCCAATGATTGCAACATATGGACACTGATTGAGCTTACGTTATCAACATCTCATTACACATGCAATGTACTAATCCACTGCAACGTAATTAAATCTGTTGTCAACTTGTTGCATTTTTATCAGGCACTGATGGAATTGCTTGACAAGGTCCAATTCAGGTATGATACATCTGATCAG
Source organism: Platygyra sinensis (assembly GCA_019787425.1). Taxonomy (NCBI): domain Eukaryota; kingdom Metazoa; phylum Cnidaria; class Anthozoa; order Scleractinia; family Merulinidae; genus Platygyra; species Platygyra sinensis. Next base: position 49,503 of record JAHPZR010025112.1, read on the forward strand.
GATGTCAACGACATTACAGATGGTGAGTGGCAACATAAAACTTGTTTTTGTCGCATTTGAATGAAATTAATGGAGGTTGCGAAAGTTTGTTGTGTTCTTGGGTTGTCGGGATCATTTTGAAGTAATTTACTACAAAGACCATGAAGTTTAAGAAACAGAGAATAAGGAATGGAATTCTTGACATGTGATGGATGTGAAGATGAATGCAATACATGTACATGTAAATAACTATGAGAATCTGTGGGTTTGTAGTGCACACTGATGCATAAACTGTTACCTTCGATGGAAACTTTAAATTGATATCCAGAAATGCTAAAGAAGTATCAAAAATTTCCCAAGCCCAATGCAACAAAAACATACATTCTAACTTTTTAGTCAGGAGTGCATTCCAAACAAGTGATCATCTCAGAACTTTTAAATGCACATATGCCCGATGCAAAACACGTCCTTTCATTCACAATGGTGAGAAAATGTTGGAACCCAAGCGATCCATCAAGATCACTGATCATTTCACCTGTACACTGTGCCTCAGCCAATGTCATCTAATACATAAATTATTTGCACTTTTTGCAAAATGTTATACATCGGTGAAAAGGGAGGCGACTAGGCGACCAATTTCGAGAACACCTTCATGACGTAGAGAAAGACGGCAAAAACGCATCAAAACCAGTGGCAAGAAACTTTAATCCCCCCAATCATTCTAAGCAACATATGGCAGTCTGCAGCCTCTCTCCTAAATCAAGGAAGTACAGAAAGCTGCAAAACTCTAGAACAAAAATCCTAAATCCACACAGTATCAATGGGGGCTTTTCATTCAGCTAATTCATTCTTGACTGTTGTTTTTCACATTACCAGGCATCAACCAATAGCATAGCTTTATCTTACTGTATATGAACCACACTCAACCTGCAATTCCTTGATTCGTTCCGATGAAGGGCTAAAACTAGAGATGTCAGCTTTCGAATCTCTTTATGGTGGCTAACCAACCCAATTGATAAAACAAAATTATCTTGTAATTTAACTGTACCTCTCTTTTCATTGTAAAGTTTGTCACCAGCTCCTAGAAGTGTGCATCCTCATTGGTGACTTAGACACAAGTATACTGGTGAACACCTGGAAGGTGTTAAGAAAGTAAGTGATCTGAAGATTTATTAAACTGTTCAACTGTTGAACTAGAATGCTGGAATTATAATCACTGTATTTTTCCTTTTTAACATCTGAGGCATTGTGGCTTCTTGCTTGGTGTTAGTTTGTACTGCTAACAGGAATTGTGGTGTCATTTGTTTCGGAAATAAATTTATATTAATAATGGTTGCAGCACATTATTGTTAATACTACAACAGTACATTTTTAAAAACAATAGTCTAGTATATTTGTTTAAGACAAACTACCACTAGTGGTTTCATTCAAAGACTAGTGAATAATATTTAATTTCGAATTTAGATAAGTGAGTCAATCTTTTCCACCTTATTTTACATAATGCACTACAGTTTGTGAAATACTTAGTCATAGTGTTATGATATTTATTATATGACTGAGAAAATTACTTCATTGTGATTGGCTGAGAGCAAGCCATTAAATTGTTGTATTCTTAATTTGCATTGCACTGTAAATTAATGCACATTGGTTCGCAATTTTTGCAATCATAATAAATGAGTAATCGCATGATAGCTTGAGAAATCAGATAAAGGCTTGTGCAATTTTGAGAGAATTTTCAATTATCACCTTAAGTGTAAATCCTTAATAATATTGCACTTGCATTCATATACAGTAATTACCTATACTCAAATTCATTGAACAAGTAGGTAGCAGCCTCGCCATTTTTAAAAAGCATCTTAAAACATTTCTTTTTCAGAAAGCTTTTAATTTGTTGGAATAGTTTAATTTTAATTTAGTTTGGAATTTTCGAATTTCATTTTTTTTTCAGATTTTACCATAGCTTAACATATATTGTTGTTATTATAGCTTTTAGGTTTTTTTTCTTAATTTTTTTTACTTATTATTTATTCATTAATTTAACTTAATGTAAAGGGCTTTTCAACATTGTTCTATAGTTTTAGTGCTATACAAATTCATTGTCATTGTCATTATCATTTAATAGACTAGTGACCAAGCACAAAGATCACATCAAGAATTATTTGGAGGTAGGCCTGTGGTTTTTTTTGTCGTACTGAATTTAGAAGTGACTCAATCTTTACTTTAGATTAAAGCAGGCACCATGTGATATTTTATTGAAAAACCTCCTTCCGGAGGTATCACTGACCTGAAATAAGAATTTACCTAGTTGAAATAGTTAGTTATTTGGTTCTGTTTCATTCCTCTTATCACTAGTCTCAAGTACAATAGGCCACTTGCACTAAGAGGTCACGTGACCAATGCTTCCCTTAAACAGTGAGTTGTAATCTTGCTGTTGCCAAAAATCGACAGAACACATAAAAATTATCTTACACCCGAAATTTGAGAGGAAATGCATTTAAGGGAGATATTTTATGGCACTTTGATTTTTCAACAAATTAGTACTGGTATGATTTGTATTGGCCACCATGTTGGAGGGCATTCTCTTGCCATCCAACATGGTGGCCAAAGCTACTTTTTGCTTATATCTTGTTAAATGTTTGATAGTTACGTTCAGATGTGCTATAAACGTTACCACATCATCTTTTCAACATTTTGCTTGAAGTTTAAGTGCAAAATTTGTGTTGGAAAGTGGTAATTCATAATTTTAAACATCAAGTTTTGGTCATGTGACCAGCTAGGGGCTTTCTCATTTTTTAAGCAAATGGTGCGGGTTTGAAAAATCAAATCACTATTATGTTGTTTAAGAGATTACCCACTAATAGTGTTTCAAAGGCAAAATCATGTAACTTTCATTTTCATAAAAGCGATGTCACATGACCTCTTAGTGCAAGTGGCCTATTAAAAGATGTCTTTGAGATCACTCAAAGTCAGTAATGATTAATTACAAGAAGTGCAAAAAGTATTTTCTCTTTATATTCAGAGATAACATGTCAGGCAAGTGAAAGAAAGTTGAAGTCCATGTCTTATGATGCTGGCCTGATTTGATATTTAAGTTCTGAGTTCTTGGAGTCATTCTTCCTCTGAAAGTTACATGTTTGCAATTGCAGCAGCATCATGTTTGTATTTTTGTTACAGGTGGAGAAATTGATTTCCCATCTGTGTTCTTCAATTGAGTCCAAGCTAATGCAATGTATCCAACTTGCCCCATACAAAGAGGAGGAAACCTCTGATGCTCAGAAGGTTGGTGATACAGCAATGCAGAAATAAAATAACTACCATATCAGGGCTGTCATAAAGTTTTAATTCAACTGTGGCCTTGATCTTCACCACGGTAACAATTTTTTTTAATTTTTTGGAGAACTGTATCAACAAAAGGCCAGTTCACCTGTAACATCAAGGGTCCTTTAAACATACTTACATGTAGCCATAACAGGTGTTATGGGTTACAGCCCTAATTCACAGCCCTGTCATATGGTGTTTTCCAGAAAACATCAATCTCCCTTTTTTGGTTTCAAATCCTGCAGCCCAATCTTGCTGGAAATTCTAGTTTCGGTTCAGACTTCCTGTTAACAAGGCTAAAAAAGTGCTATCCAGTCATCAGGGACAAGTAGGCTCTCTTCTTGGATCCTTCCCCCTTAACATTTCCATAACTTACTTCATTGGGGTGTGTTTTTTTGGAACCACACATTATCATTTAGCACCCCAAGCATGAATGTGTGCAAAAAAAAAAATTTACAGTGCTACTGCAATTGGACATTTCACTTCCTATGACTCTATACATAGTTATGAAGTTCAGTCCAATTAACCTGTGATTGATATACATGTAATCATTGTCAGGTTTCTGGTTCCACTGGTGATGAAGTAGCTCTTGGGAAGATTCTGAAAGTCATACGCTTTCTGGTTGGTCACCTTGCTCATCTTGTCAAGGTATGAAACATGTTTTAATCAAATAAGTTTAAAAACTCCTTTACAGTGTACATGTATACTATAGCAATTGTCCCCCAGCATATTTTATACGTCCTTTTTTGGTGTTTTCTTTGTTTTAATTTGTTTTGTGGTTAGCAAATTTGTACTTTATGATTAGAATACAAGAGAGGAAGGGGTCACATTCCCCTTTAGTTATTATTTTGCTTTAAGCTTGGTGTATATGTTACAATTTCGTCTTGCTTCCATTCAGCTAGTAATTAACAGGGTTGTCAAGAGTATCGCTAGTAATATTAGCTTCTGGGGAAAGTAAAAAAAAGTTGTATACATAATTGGCCACTTCCCATTAGGGCTTTTCAGGACCAATGTAAACATACAATGATAAATAAATATTCAAATAAACATATAACTAGGTTAAGGATCCCAACTGGCAGGAGGCAGACCAGTTGGCTATTTGCAACCATAGCTGAGAAGTTGAACTCGGGGCTACCTAGAACAATATCAGCTAGCGGTCAGAGCGGGACTTGAACCTGCAACCTATAGATTTCAAATCCGGTGCTCTAACCTCTCCACCGCGCTGCCTTCCTTAACTGTAACTATCTACTTGATGATCTTTGGCCGGCCACTCTGCTGGGGCACATGTAGTTGTCTCATTCTTTAGACAAACTGGCAAAATCAGTTGCTTAGCTCAACAATAAAGCTGCCTACTTCCGAACTTTGAACCAACCCTCAATTATTCTGACTCACTATTTCCTGTAAACCCAAGGGATACCTCTGTTTGCCATTTGGATATTTTACACCCATTAAAATTTGTGCTTGGGTTGAAAAGCAGAGTGCGGAGCATATTTTACATGTATACTACTTGAACCTCTTCCTTTTCACTCTGTTCTTCTCTTATTTTTACAGGAATATGATGGTTATTATGACAAGTGCTTAGAAACTCTGTTTCACTTTTTACTGACTATACAAAGGTAAATGATTGCTTTTTGTTCTTAGTTCACCTACATTTTCTTTACAATATCCTCCTGCATACAATTGACTACTGGTATACTCAAATTACTTTTTTACAAAATTAGATCGCTTCTATGTTCTCTTGCCGTCAATGTGTATCTGCTGAGTAGTTCTTTATTTTCATATTTGTATTCATCACTAAATGTATTTTCACTAGCTACAGTGCATCTACCAATGAATATTTTACATATTGATTTGTCTTTAAGCCAAGTACCCCCAAGCTTGAGTGCACCCAAGATTGCTTCTTCTGCTGTTCAAGGTGTTAAGTCTGCCTTGCTTGTTGTGGTAAGTGAATAACATCATTTTATATATATCTAACTGATAGGTTATATGATAAAGTAAGCAGGGCTACCATTAATTTTTGATTCGTTAACAAGCTTAATTGTTTCTCTATCCATGGGTGAATTGTTCATTTACAGGTAAGTTCAACTGCAATATTAAACATACTCAGCATAACCTGTAGGTGTTATCACAGGACTCGAAATTTACACTCGCAAACTCGCAAAACGCGAGTGATTTTGATAAGCTGTGAGTGAGAAAAATATCCACTAGCAAACATTTGTGAGTTAGAATCCTCCATGTCTCCCAAACATTTGGAAAGAATTTGCAAGTGGTCTCACCAGTTTGCTAGTGGAAACATTTTACTAGCCAAACTTTGTGAGTGGACTGAAAAGTTAACTTCGAGCCCTGGTTATCAGAAGCATATCACCTTGAACTTGGTGATATGCAATTTCTGGTGTTCTAAATTACAGCGTTTATTGACAGCCCTGGTAAAAGGATAATCACTGTAAGGGAATTAAAGTTATTTACCTTTGAGAAAGAAAGAAAGCTTTTTTCACCATACTTAGTTTGAAATGTTTAGTTCTTCAACTTTAAGAAAGAGCAAAGACATTTTTAGTACAGATGTATATGTAATACCCATTTCTCTGCTTTTTTCTTAGATGCTACAGTTACATTGTTGAGTATCACTCAGCTGTTTTATATAATTTGATTCTTGAATCTTTAAATGCCAGTGTGATTAACATCTTTTTGCTTCCTTGCTTTGTTTCTTCACTTTTTCATTAGGTGGATCCACTGCTGTCTGTGCTTGTGAAAAACAAGAATTTTGCCAATTTAATAACTAGAAAAGCATTGGGTAAATTTGACTTAAACTAGTCTCCTATTACACATTTAATAGGCCATTTTCAATATATTAAAATTCTAACATGGCTCTGTGGGAATCACATGGAGGATGAGAAATGAATAATTAAGTTCGTTTGTTTTATTCCCCCAAGCCTTGGAGCTATGTTAGAGTTCTAATATGTCAAAAATGGCCTACTCAAGGTGATCCCTTATTTAAGTAATAAGTATACACATACGCAATCAGCAAGGGAAAAAAGCCTTAATCGTTTCAGCTTATTTCCAAAATGCAGGGGAACTCCTATATGCAGCACAATACATGTACATGTAGCCAACAACATTTTCAATTCCATGGACAGAAGACTGAATAGTATGTCATAATTATTATCCATGAGTTCACATGTTTGGTTGTTTTTTTGAAATGAATAACTGACTCCAGCTTCTAACCAAAGCCAAATTTATTCCCCAATATTTTGCGTTTAGTTGAAGAATTCAACATTAACCCTAGGTTCTCATTGGAGATTTGTTCTTACATGTAACTCAGTAACTTGGTGTTCTGTGACAATATATTTCACAAGTTAGATTAAGTTTATTCCTGGTTTTTATTTTAGAAGTGGATAAGAAGCATTATTTTGCACAATGCTGTTTGTTAGTCTCAATTCTTGGTATCCTACCAGAGACACCAGGTATGGTATAACAATGGCTGTGATGTTGTAAAGCCTTTTGAATGTTGTTGCTGTGATTTACATATAGTTTCTTTACATGGTGCCACCCTCTCTAATGATCGAGCCTCGATCACTCTACTTTTTCTCATAGAAGATGTGTTTTCATATTGGGTGACGCCTACCAATTATCCTGAGGTAAAGTATGCTTAATACGGCCTTTTGTGCTAACAGCACAAAGAGGAATATGTAAGTAAAGTAAGTAAAGTATGCTTACATACATATATGTCTAAAAGATTTACCATGAACAAAAAGAACTGTTAAATGATGCAGTAATGCAGAAGTCATAAAGATCAATTGCATAGCATCAACTATTGTTCAAAGTAGAAGTTACTTTTAGGTCAAAATGATTTCTAACTAATTGATTTGCATTTTCCCTTGTCTTAGGATCTGGTAATAAATCAGGAACATTTGAAATACAAATCAAACTAGTTTGAATTTATTACCTTTGACCTAAAATTTATTTTTGTCTTCATCATAGCCATATGAGAGCTCAGTACACATAGGAAGTTTGATTTGTAAGCAATTACAGTATTCATGGTGATATTAAAGAATGATCTTGGCTGTCATTTGTGTTGTATTAATTTTTATTGATCTTGGCTTCTTGCCTTTAGGAGGAATGTCGTCATTCTATCATGGAGGCTGTATTTCAGTCTTTTAAATGCTGTAAGTTTCAGCATTTTTCACTGTGACATTTTTGTTTATGCATTCATGATAAAAATGAATTCATGCATCAAGTACAGCAAGGCATGTAATGCAAACTGAAACATAGAAAGCATTGCCTCTCATCACACAGCTGTGTTGTAAACTTGTTGTGTGCTAGCTGATGCTGAAACCCAGAATGGCAGTGCTTTTTACAACTGCCTAGAACACCTCTGAAAGAGCTGCCCACTAACTACTTGTAATGCTAAACCAACCTTAGTTTGAGGCAATCTTGCTTGTTCTGCCATTCCAGTATTCCAGGAACAGTTTGTGTAGGACAATGATATAATTTCCCAGTACTTATATGTGTGAGAACAAATCACTGAGTGAAAGTTACACTGTTGACGTTTTTTGCTTGCAGGTGTTCTAGAAATTTGTCTGCCGGTATTTGTTGATGGAGTCATGAGCAAAGGAAAACCTCTGAGGTATGGTAATGTGTTCCTTATCGAAAGTTAAACTGCAGGCATGGTGTCAGAAGAATAGTGACTGTTTTCCAAACAAGACAATCCAAACACTGCCCAAAAATAAAGTGTTGGAAATGTGGTGAAACACTGTCTTGAGTGTTGAACATCTATTACCACTGTCTTGAGTGTTTGATTTGTCTGCTCAATGGAAACTAAAACTATGGAGAAAACAAAGAAAATTAATTATAAATGCCTGTACTAAGATTAAATGTGCAAACTCTGTCATGATTTAGGTTTTCTTTGTTTAAACTCGATGAATTATGAATGATGAATTTGAGAAGCCTGTGTTTACTAATAGTAAGCTGTTCATGAGTAAGTTTGAATAGGATAGAACAATATCCTTTACATTCTCTTTGCCGACAGGGAAGTAACTTTCTATGAGCATGTCTGTACCAGAATGTGTTCACTTGTGGCCTGTACGCCAGCAACATGTTTTGCTGCTGTGGTGAGTACCATTGATGAGGTCTGTAATTAGAACCTTTTTATGTTGGGAAGAGGTGGGGGTGAGCTTGAGAATTTGTGTGTTTGTCAAGGGGTAGGACATGTAGTTTTTGTCTCAGTTGGAGCTGAGGTAATAAGACCAATATAATAATGCATTTTTTCTAATGTTACACCAAGGTTTTGGGTTTCATTAAGGGCCAAGCCCCCTGGCAAGTTGGCCGGGTGTGAGGGTGATTTTGGCCACCTGATTTGACCATCTGAAGGAAAGCTTTTCTTAAAAAGTAGTTCAGTTTAAAACGTTTGGCCGCTTGTAAAAATCAGTTGCCCTCCAGCTCAAAGTGTTACTCAAACCCATGGTTTGAACTGACCCTACTTGCTACTGGTGTGTGGATATCGTCTGTGAATTTTCTCTTCTTTCAGGAAAGATGCCTACTGGAGCATGTCCTTCAAGATGATCTGCTTTCTGCACTGCTTGCTAGTGATGTTTGGTGCTTCATGGCCAGGTAATAAGTGGCGTGTTTAGTCTGTTATATCAGTCCTTCTGGAGCTACTTTCTAAAACACACTGCGTGAATAACGCTTCTTGCCTAACTGCACAAGAGTAATGCTCAAGCAATGAGAGTGTAACTAGAGAGTTTCACTGATTCTGGACCCCTGGATCTTGAGTTGAATATTCTTGCACGATTCGTCCACTGATCTTTGACTATTTTAAGACATAAACCATTGAAGTCACTATTTTTTGTCATACATGTGATCTCAGTAGGCGCATTTAACATAATTTTCCTCTATCTTGATTAACAGATGGGGCTCTGCTGAACTGTGTGCTGGTCACGTGTCAGTTCTTACTCAACTGGTGAGGGTTAAAATGTCTGGATTAACATTATGCCATAAAAAAATTGAAAGGATAACAAGCACGAGGAGTTCCCTGGTGCATGTGGTCAAGGGTGAAAGGCTTACTGAATTCCCAGTCCTATTCCCATTCACATTATGCACACGCGCATCGATTTTAATTTGACACACCCACCACCAAAGCAAGTCTAAGCCTTAAATTGTGCGAAATCATCCCCTTGACTTCATGAAGGAACGTTAAGGTGTCGTCATACTAAAATTAGACCTCCAACAGCTTACGTCAATAAGGAAGATGAATGCTAGCGCGCCGAGGCAATTTTCCCTTTCGTAAACAAGCGATGCCATTTTCGCAACACTTAGAAAATTTCAGTTCAACTCTCAACAAATTTTTCTTGACGAAATTGAAGAAAAAAAGAAAATATTTAAGTAACCACCAAGCATCGAACCTGGAACCTCTCTTTCCTAACATCCCTCTTATACCACTACACTTCCAGGTTCATCCGCCAAATTTCCGCAAAATGTATTATAAAATGTGACTTACTTAAATATTAATGATAGAGCTACCCCAACCTACAAATAAAAGCTAACCGCAAGCAAACCAGTGTGAATATGAACAATTAAGCATTTGGTGAGTGAGCTTTACTCCATCAACAAATTAGAACCAGTTTCTACGTTGTCCAGACCTGATTGGAGCAGATGTGACATCGTCCATTCTGAAAGGCTTGGTTACCAATTATGGCATGCTTGGTTACCAATTATGGCATCGACCGTTAAAAATTGCATCGCTTGTTTACGAAAGGGAATTAGGCCGCGCCGAAACACTATTGTCTTTTAATTTAGCTCACTCTTTTAAGCGTCATCTTGAGCACTTCATCGGACAAACGTGTTTCATCATTAACACCAGGTTTATTTTACAGCTGTTAAAGTTGCCTACAGCGGAAGCTGCTTATTTCCACTTGTCGATGCTCATTCAGCGTCTGACTCGTCTTATGGCTGTTGAACATCAAGTATGTAAATCGTAACACTGTCTACGTAATGATGAATATTTATAAATACCTAGCTATAGTGCTATGAATAAACGTAATTTGGTACTTTTAGTGAACTGCAATTTGCTCAGCTGCTTCTCTGAATTCACATTAGATATACATTTGTAGACTTTCCTTTCTATCATGAGCAGGATATTTAAGTTTTGCATTCATTGCATTTCCTTTCTGCTTACAAACATTTCATTTTTTAGGAAAGTCTTGTTACCTCTTTTCCACCATCGAAGGAAGAAAACGTCTCCGCATGGTGCGTGTTTCCTTTACAAGACATGCCCGAGAGCGTCAAGAAAAAGGTAAAAGGCATTGTTGTATAAAATTAAAAAAAAACACAAATGCAAAACAAAAAAAAACAGAAATTCCCGGCGGAGACTCCTATATGAAAAGCTCAGGGATCGCGCATTGTGGTCTTATGCAATGGAAGAAACAGTTTTAAAAGACGCTATCAGACCGTTTTGAAAGTGGTAGCTTTAAGATTCAAATAGAGCCACTCCCAGATTTGTCTCGTTAAGGGTTTTATTCAATTTTTTTCGGCAAACAACCCCGACTTCGTTCATCTGGGAGTCCTCCCGTGTAGAAATTGAAAGAGACAGAGCACAGCAAAGACAAAGTTCGAGTGGGTCTGGGTAAGAAATCAAAACATCGGAATAGTAAAGCGAAAGTATTTTAAGGACGTTCGCGCTAATTGTTTCTGCGCATCGTTACTGCGCACGCAAATTCACATGCCACGTCATGCATCTAGCGCGCGCGCTAAGTACTAAAATGAGCAGATAGCCAATCTTATAGCTTTGATTGGATTAACGATCTTGGAAGTTCGGTGACCCCTACTTTTCTTTTCAGAAACATATTTTATTTACAGTTATCTCCACTTTGTCCAAAAACGAACAAAAAAATCAATGTGGGAAGATAAAAAAATTCAAGATTTCTGTCCACGGGATATGGAATTCTGCCATCTTGCCGCTGCAAAGCGCGTGAAACTATGGTCGCTAAATGAGAACTTGTTCTTTGAGGAACCTCACCAGTTGACTAAATTCTCTAAATAGGTCCATTCAAACCATATTTGGCAGAGAACAATTCTCTTCAAAGCTCTAATTGCAATATTTTGGGACTTGAAGCCACTTTGGTCCTCTTCGCTAACGAAGCCCGGTTTACTCAGATTTAGGTGTTTTTCCGGGCATGTTCTCTCCCAAACGAAGTCGGTGACCCCCCCAATTTTTTTACATTTCTGACATCACTAACTCATCATCTTTCAATGGTAAAATTTTCAGGAAAAAATCAATGTTAGAAAATTTTCGCGCGAACGTCCTTAATTGATGTCATGAGCCTGGTCTATCCACAGAATGACATAGTAGAGGCTAGCTAGTGGAAATAGCAGATTAAAATACATTCTTCTGGAAGGTTATAACTGTGATTGTTAATTGAAAGATTGTTAACGAAATGTTCTTTACTTCTAGGCGTGCCGTGCCCTTGTTCCGCTGTGCGTTAAAGTTTCTCACTCGGTAGGGACTTCGACGAGTAAACCACTTGAAGACGACGACCTCTTGGTATGAAACACTGTAGCTTTAACACAAGTGTGAATGGTTTGTGGTATTGAGTGAGTTGGGATGAGGACTGGAGCGAGAGGCGCTTCTTTCTCTCAGTCGTCCACCTATTCCCTGGAACACACACGATTTCAGTTTGCATCATTTAGAGCATTAAAGATAATCTTTCAGATTTTTTCGGTTTGTCTTGACGTTTCTCAGAACTTTTATCAGTCAGTCGATCTGCCCTTAGCAGCTTCTTTGATCATAGAATTTGTGATGAGGTTAAGTACTGGTGCTAACAAGGCTGGTCATTAGAAGAGTGTTTATGCGACACAAAGCACTGACTGAGTATCAATAATAGTATTAAAAGAAGGCATCTTTTTTCAGAATTTTTCAGTATAAAATGTTTTCTGGCTTGTTCATTTTCGTTACCTTAATTTGGTCGTCGTTGCAGTTTAAATCAAGTTGTTACTGATTGTGTCAATTGTATTTGATTGCTTCCTAAGTCCCGCTGCTTGTGTTGTCTCCGCCGTGTGTACAGTGTGCCTCAGGCAGTTGGTTATGTCCCTCCTGTTCATCATTCGGCCGCAATCGGGCTCATCAACAATTTGTGGTCTCTCTGCAGCCAAGGGAAAGAGCATGTAAAAGTAAGTGTACTCTTACTAAACAGCGTTTGACCCGAAATCACAGTTCTATAACATGATACTGCATGGGCTTAAGCGGTGTTGAGTGTTCAGTAGGTGTTTCAGGGGCGGATCCAGGAATTTCTGAAAGGGGGGGTTGTACACTATCAATGAATGTCACCTGTTCATGTCGCTTGTTATACCTGAACCTGATACGACCTTTGCGAAATGTACCTTATCTTTTCATAACTTGACAAGCAGTCGAATGGTAAAAGTGAAATAACTTCGTAAAAACAATTTTATTCTATTATTATTTTACGAAGAATCAGGCAAAGTAACAAAAAAAATTCTCAAAGGGGGGGTTGCAACCCCCAAAACCCCTCCCCTGGATCCGCCTCTGTGTTTTCTACAGTGACCGTCAATACATCACAGCTTCTCTAGTCAGTCACTCCTATCTATGGAGGTAGCATGGCTGAGTCGTGTGGGGCGTTGGTGTTGTAATTCGGAGGTCCCGAATGTAAGGCCTTCACCCTGCCGAGTTCAAATCCTCGGTCACGCTTTGTAAATAGTTATCTGGTCTGCCTCCTGCCAGTTGGGATTTGTAACTCTGTTACGTTTATTTGGAAAATTTGTTTCCTTTGTTTCAGTGGCCTGCCTGTAAATTAGCTAAGCTCAGTGCTTTTATAGCTAAGTGTATGTCCACTATAAATTAGATTTAAAAATCGATTAAAGACAACTTTGTCCCCCAAGTAACGGCTAGCCTTAATTTCAGCCGCCGCCTACTCTCGCTAAGTCTCGGGAGAGAGGCCTCTCTCCCAAGACTTAGAGAGAGGAGGAGGCGGCTGAAATTCAGGATAAGTAGCGGCAAGCTTTGAAGAAGTTTGTTGAAATGTCAACAGAAATTACAACTTACGATTGTAAAGCTACCATAGATCAAAATGTGTCAGCTTCTTCTTTCCTTGCAAAGTGCACTCGTGTACACAAAGTCTTGTGAGTTTGCTGATTACCAGCATAAAATGTGTTGCCGGAAACTAAATGACCGTTTAAGTACTAGAGTGAAGAGTACATGAGTAAAAGCTACTGATATTTGAATTTAGATGTGGTAATATTTTCTCTCTTTTACAGCGACTTGGTATCAAGACCTGGTGCGAATTAATGGATTTGTCGTCTACTCTGCTTCCTCAGATCCAACCTGAAGACTATGCAAAGGTAGACACACTTAGATAGTATGGCCGTGTCTATATTGATTTGCATAGCTCTCTTGTCCGTCTAATTTGTGATAAGAGAAAATAGAAGACATTTTCACAGTTAATTTTCTCATCTGTTTGACTGATAGTACAAGTCAACTTGAACGCGATACAATTTCGGTCAGAAACTATAAAACTGCTCGAAATTTCCCTGCATACCTTGGATCATATTGTTATGAAAAAGAGAAATATTAAAGAAGCTATATCAAAGATGGCTAATCTTAAAAAAACTAAACTCTACTGTTTTACCATCACCTCTTTAGTGGTTTTTAACTTTGTACATCACAATATTGTAACATAGCCACTTTTACCGTGAAAAGGACTTTTTTTCGGGTGCATAGTGTTATTATTATAATGAGATTCATTGTTTGCTAATCAACTGGTAAACTAGGCACATTTAGAAAAGAATTCAGGTTCCCAAGGGGTTTCCCTCAGCCCAGTCTTTCCACGTGCACTCGTTTGCGAATAGCTTCTGTAGAGGGAAAGGAGTGAAAATGAATTTTACATTTGTAGCTTTCTGATTTTAACACAGATAATAAACGATGTGAGAAGTCTTCTTGATAAATGGCCCAGTCTGGAACTTCGCGAAGCGGCCGCACAGTTTCTTGGGAAATGCGGCAGATTGGATATCCCAGAACACCTTGAGGTGAGAAGTTCATATAGAGAGTCCCTGTCAGCAGGTCAGTTTATATGATATCGCCAATCTTTGTCATGTTAACATCGTTTAACTGCTCAAATATATGTAATGAAAATTTTATAAAACTGTACAATTTCTTTCTAAAAAGGCAGCAATTTCTTTCAGAAATGCCATGTTTTAACGATAAATTATATTTCGGCAAAATTTCAAAAGCATTTATGTTGAACAGTTGCACAATATCAAACTATAATTACTGTGTTTGTTGCGTTCTACTTTTCACAAAATCTAGCGTCATATCGTTGTTTGTTACCGTTAGTCAATACATTTTCAAATTCCAATCCGACTTGGTTAGCGGATCCGCATGCCAGCTGCAGCTGACATGGCATCCTTTCTCAATATTGTAATTAAATATTTAATTTTTATGTAGTTATTTTCTTTTAATATTTAGTCTGCAGTCCTTGGTGACATCACAACCATGTTCTCCTCTCTGGTCAGTGACAGACACTGGTTGGTTCATCAGCGAGCATTTCAAAGCGTCAAGGCTTTCGCGGAGGTATTCTGAGGGAAGAACTGTTATGAATCAAATTTCTCTGTTCCTTGTTAAGTGTTCCATTTTCCATCCGCAAGCTGGGAGCACGGTCACCTGCGAACGAGCGGAGGGAGCCGGTCGTAGGCCAGGGCAGAAAAAAGCCACATATAAGCGATGACCTAGACTGTTCACAGCCTTTGTGTTCTTCAACGTACGTGAAAAAAAAAGCGAGCGCGAAGCACGAAGGGGTGGCAAGCGAAGCGAGCCAAAAGAAGAGCAAGTCTTCGCTTTGCGCTGGCATCCAGTTCTTTAGAGATTATATCCCCGCGTTCATGATCAAAGGTCGAATAAAAATATGTGAAATATAGGGCAGTGAACAGTCTAAGCCTGTACCGAACTCGAATTTCAACTCTCTTTTCTTCCGTCTTCCCACCACTCCCGTGTGTGAACCATAAAAAAGTAAGTTACTTGTTGACTGGTTTCTCTGTAGGACTGCATATTCAGAAGAAACTGTAATCCTTGTATAATACCGAAAGAGTTGCTTTTTCCTTTTGACACGTCAACTTGTCGTCTGATGATAGCTGCAGACGGTCATTGACCTGTAAACTGTTTCTCTTTTTCACTTTCCTCACCTGATGAGCATGTGTTTGTCACTAGGTTACTCGGTACACTCACGTGATGGGGGACTGTGTTCCCGAGAGCCTGCTTCCGAGTTTATCGGACTTTTTAAATCAGGTTTGTTTTCGTGTTTTGTTGTTTGCCGGCTAAGATCCTCAAAAGCTAATGTAGTTTCGTTGTATCTACAACCAATGCATCAGTCTCAATCATTTTCAAATGTCGTAGCTATCACTGTGTGGCTAGTGATTATAGACGGGTCTAATGTAATCAAGTAACAGAAATACCTTAGTTAGTTTCCCTTTTTTATCCCCGCCTCCATCACAGACGGAACCAAGGGGCGGGCCGAAGAGGATTTCCTTCTGTTGTTGAAATGGTGTAACGCCAAAGAGCCTGGAAACGTTTACCGGTATTCCCCTCTCATTTTTGGGGAAGAGAAATCCCCCTTTAAGTTAGTAGGGGAAATCCTTAGGGAAATGTAAAGCTGGAATCGTCAGCAGCCGATGGTCTAAAACAGTGGTTATCCCATCTGTGATCTAACTAGTGCAAGTTGACTTGAGTCTTTCTCTCCCCAAATAATGTAAAATGTACTTTCACTGGTTAAGGAGAGAGATGATATTTAAAAAACGTCTCAGTGGCGTGTTGACGTGAAACCAAGCATACGGCACTGAATATAATTTAGGAGATATCATGGAGTTGGCGTTTTTGTTTTTCAGCTTCCCTTTAAGCACGCGGAGTTCACAGGAAATATTACTGTATCCTTAATCTAACAAACATGTGCAGTAAGACTGAAAATGTTGTAGATGGGCGAGAAGGTGCTCTCCGCTCTCCCACTCGTTGTTGGAATCGTCACGCGGAATGTATCGTTGCGTGCCACTTAAACCAAACAAAGATAGTGAAGGAAACATCCCAACGTGACAGGTTGATATAATCAGAGATGGAATTCTCAAACAACCACTCCTACCAAAAAAATGTCTTTCCTTCAGTCATTTTCTTTAACAGTGGTAATTAGGAACGGGATAAAGAGTTTCTAAAACACCAGTTGGAGGCAGAGGTCGTAAGGAAAAGCAAGCGCCCAGATCTCGGCGAGTTAGAAGAGAAGGAGATTCCACGCATGGACACGAGTGGTCGGTCACGTGACTTAAGTACAGTTCAAAGTGGTGAGGTAGGGAAGTTGGCCCAAAAGAATGAAGACATTTAATTGACTTGTAATCCCGGGATGGTAAACCTGGAAAGTCATTTCATTTTCCAGGGCTAAAATGTCTTTAAATTTAAGTGTCATGAAAACTCATAGAAAAGCAATGTAGCTTCTGAGAATAAAAAGACAAAAAGATCAAAATTTGAAAAAATAACGGCGAGTCAGAAAACCGGTTTTAATTCAGTACAACGTAAACACTATCATACATTCTGTGCGTCAAAATGTAGGAAAATACCTTAAATAATAGTTTATTCTGACAATACTTGAGAACAACTGCTTAACATAGGTTATGAAAAGTCATGAAAAGGTGTTGGAACTGGAAGTCATGGAATTTTAATAGCTCAAAATAGTACTAACCTTAACGGTCATTAACTATTAGTTCCGTTCCTTTTCGCTGCAATTTGTCTTCCACTGCGCCTCATCACGCGAGTCACGATTGCGCGCTATGTGCTGCGACGTATTCGTGAATTAGACCGGAGTATGGCTTTGAGATCTTGTTGCATTGTTTGGTATTTTACGATCAACAAACACTTTCAAAAGACGAGGCAGTTACGTCACTGGATTCTGAACTTGTGATTGGCCGTTTCGCTGATGTGGCGATTGATGAACCTTTCTCTATTACAGCCTGAACCAAAGCGTTTAAAGCCACATCAAGTTTTGTCCTCTGAAGGCCAGGTAAGAGCTGAGATATTCCCCGGGATGTTTCGAGCTATTTCAGTTGCCCGGTTCATATTTGTGGTACAAGTATCTTTTTGGGCTCAGATAACTCAGTGATATTTGGAAGAGGTTATATGGTTTCACAAGCTCGAGAAAATACGCTTACAAATTTTAATAGGCTTAAATCAACTCTCTTTAACATCCTTGCTCGGTTGGTCAGGTTTTGCAGGGAAACAAGCCGTAATTTTCAGGATATACAGTTCAATTTGTTTTCAAGAGCTCTGTGAGTCGCAATTGTACCATGAAATTTTTGTTTTACTGCATTTAACCCTCTATCCTTCCTCAAATACCGAAAGATTTCAAAATTTCATTGATTCCGGTTGGAAAAATCGAAAGTCGAACACCCTTTGAAAGTTACATCCCCTTCATTGCAATGAAGGTTTAGTTCCCTATGATGGATTGGATTAACGGGACTAATTTGTCTTGTTACTTACTTATTTCTCTCTCAGGGAGAAAGACTTTATATGGAAGCCATAACAAACATGAAGATTCCTCTGTCAACAATCCTTGATCTCCGAAAGCAGTTCGTACCTTCGGCAAAGATCGTGAAACAAGTGGAAGAAATACAAACATCACTGCAAGACTTCCTCACTAAAAGCACTGGATGATGCACCATCGCACCAAAATACTGCTTATTTTCATAATACATGAGGTGTACATAAGAGTTAAACCACTTGCACCCTCTGCTTTTGGGATGAACTTTTGTTGTGTCATTTGTAGTAGTCTATGTTGCATTTGTAACTTGCTGAAATACTGTCTTGAGTTTTTAACGTGTATAGTGTAATATACCCAGATGTGTTTTTGCTATTACAGAATTTTAAATAACAAATTGTCAATAAAAATAGTTTCTCCTCAAGGATTTCCAAGGTCGCAGTTGAGGTATTTTGTTGTGCAATCATTGTAGTCACGAGCATATCTAAGAACGTGTTTCTTGGCAAATTTCAGAAATTTGAACATTATAATACAATTTTGGAATTACATTTTAAAGTACTCTTCTGGAAATTGAGTGGACTTGAAGATTTCCTGCACAAACCAAAGGGCTTCCTTTTTCACATTGGAAAGCAGGCCAGGCTATCATAGGAGCCCCAGAAGTGGTAACTTCTCAGGTCTTGGGAGTTTATATCCTGATCATCTCGGGAAAAGTCGATTGAAAATTTCGTCTTGCCAAGCAAAGTGTGTGAAAACAAGTAAGGATAATTTTTATTCTGGGCTTGTTACTTTTACGTTGCGACAGGACATATCTTGCACTGTACACTGTTTTGCCTCATGCATGCTAGGGCTTCCTCTGATTGGCTGCTTTTTGGTCATGTGCGGTGTTAAAGGTGTTTACACATTATGCCGGCATTAGTTTGAGCGTAATAGTGAAGCAAAAGAAACGAGAATTATTCCGGATTAACAGTTATAGTAACTGGCTGATTCCGGAACTTGGGTAGGCCAATAGTATTATGTCACTATATGTTGTAGTTTTGGGCGTAAGGATGCAAGAAGGTTTTGATAATTCAACTCTCTTCTGCTGCATTTCATCACTAGGAAATTATTTTCGTGAGAGAAGAGCAAGGTAGAGCAATGGAGAATTACATCGAGGTGTCGCTCGCACTTCAATATAACAAGCGTTACGGGCTGGAAAAATTTTTTTTTTATGTGAGCATAACAGAGCATAATAGTGACGCCTTTGGAGCACAATAGTGATACTCTTTGAGCATCGAGCATTAGCATAGTAGTGAATAATGTGAGCATAATGTGTAACACCCTACCGGTGTTCTATGCTAGTTGTTTTCCGGCTCTTCGCCAACGAAATGCAATGAAGCACCCGGAATTCACTGGCAGCAGAGTCTTGAACACCCCGTTTTGTCTGGAGACAGTCGAACATTGTGCCAACTAGTAGCAAGCCCCCCTACCCCCTACCCCTCATCCCTTCAACACAACTTGGAATCTCGTTCCCATGTCTCCCTCTCTATGTTAATGAAATGCTGCGATGTCAGTCCCGCTATCATGTTCACGTGATGAAGTGAACTCCTCCACGAACACTCCTGGTTTGTCGGCTTGTTTTAAGTTTAATTACTTCTCGAAATTTACCTCCTTTGGAGAATCCTGCAGTGACGATGACACTGTTATTACTAGTCTGCAAAAGATAGTGCCTGTTTTGAATTTAAATTACTGCTCCTCGACGTTAATTACAGACAGAAAATATTTTATCGTGGATATTATTTAAAAAAAGTCTGTGCCTCTGGGCGAGAAACCCTTACGCTTAAGAATCTGCCGGCGTTACGGTTTTCATCCAGTTAGTCCCATTTTTATCTTGAACATGTTTTTAATGGTACAAATGTTTTCAAATGTGGCTACGAGGTTAAAACCATTACACAATTTACCAGAATTCAAACAAAAATGCAAAGCCTGTAAAACCTTTTTAATCGTCACCAGCTTATTGATTTGTCTTTTAAAGAGTGCACAATGAACGGCACTTTTTGAAATCTGGCTATATGATATGTAAACAGTGTTTAAATAATATTTAGACTCTTATTCATAAATCTATAATACGGTATCTCGCTTGCTGCACTTTGTCTGGGGATCTTGTGCTCAATAAATCCTTTAGTATTGCTTGTATTTATGGTGTGAATGTATATAAATAAAACTACCCTTAGATGTAATTAACACCACGAGAGCCTTGCTTTCACATACTACAGACTTCAAAAATAAAGTTTGTACGGAAAGAAAGTAGAAACATTGTGACACTTTTCGCCGGAAAATAAGCCCTTTATTTCACAGCTGGGAATTTTATAAATATATTTCGAGTTATCGTATTATCATTCATACCGCGCATTTTTTCTTGCCAGGTTCTATTCATAAAAAAATATAATCTTGGTTTTACGATTTTTAATACTGAATTGTTACTGGAGTCACTACGTCGTGAAATTCATTATTCTTTTCATCTTGAGGTCACTTCAAAGAGTCGTATCTGCGGTGATTAGGTGTAGTTGTCAAGGACATGCACTGAAGCCTTGACAACTGCTAATATGACTTTCAAAATAAGATTGCCAAGTGGCAGGTTCGATAGTCGTGAAAGTTTTTTGGAACTGAAAGTCGTTTCAGGCTTTGAATAATTGATGGTACGCTCCATGGATTGTTTTTCATTTTGTTTTACAGTTTAGCGCTTAAAGCATTGTTTGCCACTTACAAAAACACGATTCCTGGGTTAAAAACTCTCGGCACGTATTGTAGAAGGGAATTCTCAGTTTCGTGCTTAGCCGATCGCTAATTTATCACCTCGCAATACCTTGTTTTAATGTTTTCAAGTCCAACTCTTGATGATTACGAAGGTGGACGTTGACAATGGATTATAAATTATCCGCTCACTTT
The DNA here is from genome assembly GCA_019787425.1 of Platygyra sinensis. Lineage (NCBI taxonomy): Eukaryota > Metazoa > Cnidaria > Anthozoa > Scleractinia > Merulinidae > Platygyra > Platygyra sinensis. Next base: position 70,238 of record JAHPZR010025112.1, read on the forward strand.
AGCTTAAATCAGATAAGTCATACACTATAGCCTTTCCAAGAAAAAATTAAAACTGGGCCTGTTTTGCTTTTCCTCTTGAACTAATGTTGTGTCATCATCTCGACTTCGTTTATGATACGTCTGGGTAAAACCGCTACGGCATTTATCGCTGCCAACTGATTACCAAATATTAATTTTTCAGTAACTCGGGTGTGACTCTGCAGCGGTTGTTGATCGGCATCGCCACACGAAAATATTTTAATAAAGGATTTTAATCGAAAAACCTCTTTACCCCCACTGGTTCAGGAATGCTATGTTTTATCAAAATAAAGCGTTTGTTGTCGCCGTCGTAATTTGCTGTCCTCACAAAACTGTCGTAACAGCGGCTTGTTATGTAAAAAATGTGAAAATGGCGATGTACAATGCTAAATCGAGCACGCGTTCGATATTAGCATCAACAACTCCTATTTGCATGTATTTTCAGTCAAATGGCACTTTGTCGGAGTTAAGTTTCAGGAACTTCCCTAATGAACACAATGCTCGAGTGCACGTTTCCTTTCAACGTATTTCACTCAATTTCGCTTTTAACTTTCTTGAAACGATATCGTACACAAAGAAATCCGAGGTGTTTTTAAAAGCGGATTTTTACGTTGAAGTTTCACGAAGAAGCATGGTGCGGATTTCTTTTGGTTCACAGTGAGCGCGTTAGAAACGATTTACATCGGTTCGTCTTCTGCGCTAAGAGATATTTCACGATCCATAAATTAACATTTTAAGTTTTTTTGTTTTGGGAGCTGAAGAAGCAGATAGGACGCCTCGTAATGACTGCTTTGTTATCACGTGACTCCACACCACCTGCTTATCGACCGCGGCAGAATTTCATGAATTGAATATGTTGAATTTCGAGTGAGACAGTCTGAAAAATTTCAATTCGGATCGAATAACTTTCTCCGTCCATATGCCGGTCCGAAATGGAAAAAAGCGGTGAGTTGGGCTTTGATGGAAGTATTCTTATTTGTACATATAATTGTTCTGCCTTCGCTCTGTGATCGCTGACAGTTCTGGCTTGGCTGGCTCACGCGCGAGTCTGGAAAATCGAATTGAAGACTACAGAAGCTTAATAACACTTCATAGGGAACTATGTTGGCATTTGACACCGATTCGGAGTCAAACACTCAGGTTATGAGTGAGATTTTTGTCGTTTGAAAGCTCTGTTCGAAGCATCGTCGAGGAGGTTTTCAATTTTAAGTCAGGGTCAGCTTTACTCGAGTAAATTCGAATGAGTGGTGAATGAGGAAAGTAACCGCCATGGGAGTTTACAATTTTTCTGTAGTTTGTCATTCTGTCAGTTTTCAGGCGTTCCTTAGATCGCTGGTCGATAATTTCGCATGAGCTAACGTCCCATGTCCGTTTTATTCTCAGACTTGCAGCGCTTTCGCAATGAATGCGTAGCTGCCCATAACTTCTATCGCGCTGCCCATGGAACACCGCCTCTGTGCTGGTCATCTAGACTCGCGGAGAGCGCGCAGAGTTGGGCACAGCATCTCGCAAGTTCTGGCTCACCCAGATACAGCTCCGAGAAGGACATCGGCGAGAACTTCGTCTTCCTGTGGGGCTCAGAACTAAACGGACAGAAGGTGACTCGAATATGGTACGAAGAAGGAAAGTATTTTGATTATAACAAGCCGCGCGTTAGCTCGCGTACGCGCTCTTTCTGTCAGGTGGTATGGGAGGGGACGCGCGAGGTTGGCGCGGGAGCGGCTGTTACCAAATACGGAAAACAGATCGTGGTGGCACGGTATTTTCCCCCAATAAACAAGAAAGATGTGACGAGAAACGTGAAGAAAGTGAGAAGCACGCAAGATAACGAACAGCCATTGGCATATGATACACGTTGGAGCAGACTCTATCTTGGTAAGAAAATGGCATTTTTTTTTCGTTCAATTATGGCGACCGCTGTGCCGCTGTAGATTTCTCATTTGCATTTTGTTCACAAGTTAGCCTGCCTGAAATAAATAAAACAATTCGAGAAAGCCACTTGTCTCAATTTCTATAGAAATGAAATATCGAAACACGGTTAATATTCTTGTGATATTGAATTTTCTCGACTTTTCCCTTTGATCACGGTCTCCAAGCCATTAGACATGAGCGCAATATTTAGGGAATATATTTTCTATCGACGTTCGCATGTTATTAATATGTACGACACTAAAATTAATTGTCGACAGGAGGGGAAAAATCATACGATTTTCCTTGTTTGCTCGGGTAGTCACACGTCAATTTAAAATCGCTTCTCGGATACAGATTGTCGCAGTAAACTATTTCCACGTACATTCAATCAAAACTCGGCCTAGGGGAGGATCTTTATGTTATTAAAATGTATGAAAACTGTACACACCGTTGATCAATTCGTTAATTTTAACAACAACAACGTGGTCGGTCGACGTTCATTGGCCATTGACAAAACATTCTAAAGCAGTGATTGAGCACGAGACCACCGTACGCCGATGAAATAACTCTTCAGTCAGTTTATAGAGTGCTTTAAATATTTGGCTTGCGTCAGATTCAGCGGATGTTGTCTCGCTTTGTTTTGGTTTACTTGGTTTGTCCACTATAAGATTTTGAATCGATTTGCATTAAAACAAAAATATGTCACTTTCATGATCTCTTAAGTACTGATATTTTATTCAAAGCGTTTGATGGAAACTTTCCTCGATGGATTCTCATTTCGGCGGATAAAGTTTTGTACTGTTTTAGTTAAACTATGGACGAGAGAAAAACGAATCTTTGTTATCGATCGAGTTGTTTTGACAAATTTCTTAATGGGTTCTTAAAGTGGTGAAATTTGCATTTAATTTCAGAATTCCTTCTTAAGTTAGTAATTTGTAATTCTTTAACGATATCGAGAAAACTTTTGGACTTTCTGAGTATTTTCGTTGTTTTTGTTGTCATTTTGGATCCTCCTCTTTTCTTTTTTCTTTTCTGTTCTTTGTTTTCTTTTTTGTCATGTAGGGGGTTGATAAAGGGAGCTGAGGTTAAACTATATTGTCGTTACTGAGCACCTGTTGCATTTAAAAAAGAAAAAGCTGATCGTATTCGGAATGAGTCGATGGATCAAATAATAAGAAACCAACAAAATTATCCCATGTGAGCCATTACAAATGCTTCAGACAGTTTTTCGAACCTCCTGGAATTGAAATTTATTTGTTTTGCACGTTATGAACGAATTGTTTTCCCATCTACCAGTTGAAACGATTGTTGACACTCAAAACAACTTAAGCTAATTTATTTGAGTTGTGTTAAAATTTGGTTGGTTTCGCGACAATTAGAACTATGGTTAATTTCCATAGAGTGCCAACGCTTTCATCTCATTCACAATTATCTGTAAATTTTAAAAACGTTCGTTTTATAACACAGATTTTATGTGTTTAAGGGTCCATTTTTTCAGGAAAGGAACCCGTTTCAGAACTAAGTACACGTTTCTGAAGTCCGGCTTTACCAATACTTTTACGAAATATTCCTAATCAAGAACATGGCGCCACAGAGATATTTCGTCCCTACAGCGGTTTAAAACAAAGGCTGGATTCGGGCTTAATTCTTTACACCACCTGTGCTTGCCATGGGTGGAACTGAATATACAATTATACATCAAAGCAGGTTAATCCTGTTACATCTAAGCTTAATTTTTATCGAATCTTCTGTTCAATCGTTGCAGTCGTTTTGAAGTTTAACTGTCACAGCCTATCCCGAACGTAAATACTATGAAACGGAAATTCGCCCAGTTTGAGTCTGAGAAATAAAAAAAAACAAACCGCGGACAAATGATTTGGAAACGAGCCACTACGCTGGCGTCATTGTTCCTGTTGAAACCATTCATTATTAAAATTCCTTGTGTGGTATTCGTGCGAATAAAATTATATTACAAAGTTTTGTAAAATGTTGATTATTTTGTATGTGAAATGAAGCCAGGATTAAATTTCGGCGTCGCTGTTCAGTTGTAAGACAAAACGCGTACAAAAAAGTGATTATGCTAAGTTCTTTTTCAGTGTTTGCCATTCATTATTAAATTACTATAGCTTCAATCAACATAACAAAATAAAAAAAGATCCGCTCTCACAGTTTCCGCTTATAACACACTAGCGAAAGCAGGTTTCTATTTTGTGCCGTTAAAAATGACATGGCAACTAATTTTTAATGGTAACAGACGTCTCTCTACGTGCGCGCAATTTTTAACCGCTTGATAACAAGTATTGTTGAAATGCTTGTGGAATTTCGAGATGTTTGCGATAATGAGTTTACTTAAGCCACGAAATGGATTCTCGAATAGTATATGTACATCTTATTATTTTTCATATTTGAGTTAAACAGGTGCTAACTAGTGTACTTGTTTCAAGGTTTACCTCGTGAAAACATCGGGTGACAACTATTTTCTAACCAGCTCTGGTAACAAATTAATTTCACTCGTCCTTTCAGGACTTAAGGAGTTTCACGAGGAATGTCTCTCGGTGCACAACGAGTACAGGCTCAGACATGGAGCTGCGCCTTTGCACTGGTCAGCGGAGCTCGCGTGGGAAGCGCAGCAGTGGGCCGAGAACCTGGCGCGAAATGGCGAGCTTCGGCACAATGATGACGACACAGTGGGTGAGAATTTGGCGGGAATGATGGGCGGCGAGCTTTCTGGCCGGGAAACGACGGACATGTGGTATGATGAAATAGAAGATTATGACTTTGACAACGCAGGTTATAGCGAAGATACGTCAAATTTCACGCAGGTAATGTCATAT
>JAHPZR010025112.1:80000-95000 GCA_019787425.1 Platygyra sinensis
AAAGTGATAGATCTGAGACCATGCAGTATTTCCTGGATTTGAGTAGAACCTTATTTGTCTTATGTTATCATCACCATTGTCCTAATTTTCCCATACAATGCTATAAAGGTTTCGGGATACAAGTCTTGCGAATTACATAAAGTTTAGGATTGAAGGGCAATCCAGTGCTGTTATTGTTAACTAAAACAGCCATATCAAGCCGTATTTTTTTGCCTTAAACTATATTTGATACTCGACTGCGTTTATTACAAAGCTGGTTACCACAAACATTTCAGCGTGAAATTTTTCTTTTGATTACCGAATCTTAATATGACAAATAAAAGCACCCCACTTAAAAAAAAAACCATGAAAGAAACTAAACCAAGAAAATAAAAAATCCGGCGAATCCAAGGCCAGGATTTTCCAGATAACTGAAGAATTCGCTAACTTTTGCTCTCTTGTTAACGTAGTCTGAATTTGCTCACATCAATCATGATAAGATGTTTTAAACTCTCGTTTTCTAAGCCAAAACTAAACACTCCTTAACTCTTTTACTCAGAAATTCTAATCATTGATCTTGACTAAACCCTATAAAACATTAACATTTTTAAAGCACACTGACATCTTCAATCTGATGACGCCTTTCGCTGCTGCACACGACTAAAAGATCTGGCGGCATTCGAGGTGATGGGAAAGGCTACGTAACCTAACCTTTAGACTCTTCTTTGTAATTTCATTTAAGCTTTGGGTGAATGATCTTGTGTCATATTCCATTCGTCCTTTTTTGCTCGTTTATACTCTCGTTACTTTCTGACTCTGAAAACAATCGACTTTGATTTCGGACAGTTGCACTGATGACCGAGTAACGTATCTCTTGCCTTTTTAAACGTTCACTAATCCCCTCCGTTGACCTTCTCCACGTTTTAGTACTGACGACTCATTTGCCGCCACTTACTCATATTTTCATAGTCATTTTGTTCTTTTTCTTTCGTTCATTGTTTTATCATTCTTTGCTAAGTAGTATCTATTAACTACTTGTGTTACTGTTGGCGATTTTTATCACAACAAATTCAAACTGCATTAAATTTGTTTTTCCTGTTAAAGCAAAATGAACGTAAACAGTAATAGCACAAAGTAACGCTTGAGAAAATTAAATACATAACAAATAACTATCTAACTTAATAATAATGATAACAGAAATAATACTAATTAAATTTTGTATAGCGCAAATTCCATATGCATGATCATTTGCGCTTCACTTGAACAGTTGACACCAATAAAACGGTCTTGAAAAGCGTTAAGTTTTAAAAAAGCCAAATATTTCCTAACATTTACTTAACACCGTTATCATACAAAGTATTGAAAATAACTTAACCTTAACACAATAATCCAGCTATATCAATTATACAAGTGAATATGAATAAAATCGCTTTTAAGTATAATATTAATATCGTTAACATTGTTAATATAGAGCCTAAGGAATATAACTACAAGAAGTTAAACCTATAAATTTTCTTTAATTGTATAACAAGCTAATCACTAACTAAACGGCCGCGCGGTAAAACAATCATAAATCATAAATGATTGGTTTCAATCTTATAGCAGAAGCATTTACCTTAAGTTTAATTCTTAGTAGTGATTAATCTTGAATTCTCTTCACCTTTCCTATTCATAACCCATGATCTCCCCCGGAAAATAGTCTTGGCATTCTCCTAAGGTGAGAAATACAGATGCATGTAAAGGAGATCAGCTGTGTTCTTATATCCGTTATACTGTTCTCTAACGGAGCCATGATCTAATACAAATATACTAGTTCCTATACGTGATTGAAGGGAGCAGTGGTCTTGAGAAAAGGTTTGAAGAATATAGGATTCTATATTTCCATGCACGTGATGGATGATATCATACCTTAGTTTGCCGATATGCTGATTTAGTGTCACTGACACTTTCCCCCCTCAGTGACTTGGACCAGTTTGATGAGAACGAGAATATCCTCCACAGGGCCGACGAGCAAGAGTCTGCAAACACACTGTCTGTAAGCGACCACTTCACTCGCCTGGTGTGGATAGATCCTAACAGTCCCACTCTTCAGAGGAAAGGAGTTGCAGAGGAGACCGCCCAGGAAGAGGATGATGACGAACCAGAAGATGAAAGAGAGCAGGAAGAAGAAGAAGAGGATGCCAGGACAGCGTATGAAATGGATAACGCATCAGAAGAAGAAGGCAAGCAATCAAGCTTTCCTGAAGTGGGATGCGATTTAATAGCTTCCAAATCTAAATTACAACAGAGGCCATTCTGTCCGCCAATTTGAAATTAGTTGTTGCGAATTCCCCGTTATTTATAGAACTTTAAATCATTTACCTTGGATTTTCCCTTCAGTCATTTACTATCGGTTTTTTCGAACTATTTTTCGTTTCCCCTGAGGGTTCGAAATAGCGGGTTCAACTGTAAATTCCAGTATCGGATGCAGCTTTGGTACATCATCAAATGTCTCATTTACTTTATTATTCTGTGATGGCTTCTGACCTCTTCAAAACGCAGCTTACCGCGAGCACACTTTTTTCTCTTGAATGTGATAATCTTTTCTATAGTTGGTAACATACTGCCTTTTTTCGTTAGATCTTGCTTGTGTGACTGAGGAGCCATTAATACATACGGAGGAAGCCGAATTGGAAGAAGCTGATTTGTTTTCTGATCCCGAAGACGATCTTTACCAACATTTCTGTGAAATACGACGTTCTCTCTCATTAGACTCGGATGGTACCGAACCAGAAATGCATAAAGGAAACGTCCTCTCAAAAATAGCTTTCTTTGAAACGTATCAACATGGAAGGCAATCGCCCTCCAATTCAGAATCGTCACTTAGACGAAGTCTCATTCAAGAAGAACTGGAGGAGCTGGCTTCTCTTAAGAAAAGGCAATCGGTTCACAAAGAAGAAGAAAGCAAGGAAGAAGAAGAAATAATGGAAGAAGAGCACGAATGCCAGTTAGAATTTGATGACGTATTTCCTGCTCACAGAGAAGGAGACGAAATAGAGTCACATGTAGAAATATTCGACGACGAGGGCGAAGACGAAGATGAAAGTCTGGTAAGTGTATCGGACGCAGAGGACGTGCTGGATTACACAGAAAATGAAACGAGGCAAGAAGGCCTTCAAGATTATGAGTTCGAAGACAGCGTCTGCGCAACCCATGAATTTATGGAAGTAAAGCCATCTTCTATGGAGATCTTTGACTTTTCTGATGAGGATGCGTCACACCAGTATGCTGATATTACGGAGGAGGAAGAGCAACCACGATCTTCGACAAAAACTGCTTACGCGTCAACGAAATTGAGCACTGCTACGGAATTTCAAAAAATGGAAACTTTCAAATTGTGCGAAGATGAACCGCCGAATTTCATGGAAGATGCGCCAGATAACTACCGCGAAGAACGTTTTGAAACTAGCGAGGCGGTAATTGAGGTGCCACAAGGATCTTCTCAAAGAACGCTAGATTCTGAGTTTTGTTACTTGGTAGCAAAACAAGATCACGTCAATATTCGAATGGAAGACCTTATTTCAAGAATGGGACTTTCGCCGACTTTCGAAAGTGAAGGGACCAGTGGCGAAATTACCTCTTTTCATGAAACAATGGAAGGAAAGTTTCTGGAAAATCTTATGAACAACAAAAGTGATCGTGAGCAACAACAAGAAAGAACACCAGTTGAAGAGATCTGCGAGGCTTTTCTTAAAGACAACGTAAAATCGGGAGTGGATTTTGAAGCCTTGTTTAAAAAACTCGAAAATGGCGAGACTGAAAATGAAAAAGCGAAAACAATACACAAAACTAGTATGGAACGTCTTGAGACATCTGAGTCTTTGGAAACTGTTCAGGTTGTATTCAGAGATCATGATAGCGAACGTACAGCAGGTATAGAACAAGTAAGCGTGGACATTGGACTTGTATTAACGAGTGCGTTGGAAGACGAACCGGGCTCTGAGCCAGACATATCTCTAGACTACGAGTGCAAAACCTCGACCCCTATAGATGTAGTTGAATTTGTCCCCGAGATCATTATTGAGTCAAGTAGACGAGATCGTCCGCCTGAAAACACAATGGACCTGAAAGAGCTACAGTTTCGGATGGAGAGTTCAACTGAAAAAGAAGACTCGCAGCAAGAAATCACTCAGGACAGGACTGATACTTCAAGGGAAGAACAGTCTTGTGAAGCCGTTCTTCGTGATCATGATCAAGAAGTTGTGAAGGTTCTTGAAGAAATTGGTTTAGAACTCGATTTAGTTGCCGTCTCATCTGACATAACGCACTCTTTTGACGAATATGTGGAGCCGTTATATTATAATCATACGCCTAAATCATCAACAGTGACTGAGTTACCAGAGTTTGCAGAACATATCGAAGCCAAGGTCCGTCGAGATGTACAATCTGAGATTAACTTTGAAGACATGTTTCGTCGTCTGGAAGACGACACAGGATTTGTAGATGAACCTGCTGAAACTCGACGTCTCGAGGAGGCTGTGACAGAAACAGGTCCAAAAGAAGACACTTCGCAAGCTCCGTTGGACGTTGAGGAACGTGGGACAGTTGATGAGGCAGTGCATTTTATTCCATCTTCCTCTGAATATGTTTCTCATGAAAGCAGCCAAAGTGAACGCACGGAGGAAATTGTTGCAGCAGAAAGCCGAAGTGTTGAAACCTTTGAGGAAATTCACGAGGAAGCGACGGAAAAAAGCCATCGCCCATCGGTGTTTTTAGCAGAAGACACATTAGTAGAGGAGGTTGGAACTGATACCTCCTCCTCACCCGAACACATTGCAGGCGAAAGTCTACAAGCTGAATTAATTCACGTAATTGACAAAGAACCCATCCAAGAAAGCAAAAGGACATCGCTGTTTTTTGAAGTAGAACCTCTTGTGGATGAAGTGACAACCGACACTCCTTCGCCGAAATACATTGCAGGCGAAAGTCGACAAGCTGATTCCTTTGATGAAATCAATGAAGAACCCATCGAGGAAAGCAAAAAAGCATCGGTATTTTTTGAAGTAGAACCACTTGTACATCAAGTCACAACTGGTACTCCTTCCTCGCCCAAACATATTGGAGGCGTAAGTCGTGAAGCTGTATCCTTTGACGAAATTAGCGAAGAACCCGTCGAAGAAAGCAAACGAGCATCACTGTTTTTTGAAGTAGAACCACTTGTAGATGAAGTGACAACCGATACTCCTTCCCGAAACACATTGCAGGTGAAAGTCGACAAGCTGATTCCTTTGATGAAATTAATGAAGAACCCATCGAGGAAACCAAGAGAGCATTAGTGTTTTTTGAAGTACAACCACTTGTGGATGAAGTTGCAACTGATACGCCCTCCTCACCCAAACACGTTGCGGGCGAAAGTCGAGAAACTGAATCCTTTGACGAAGTTAATGAAGAACCCATCGATGAAAGAAAAAGAGCATCAGTGTTTTTTGAAGTAGAACCACTTGTAGATGAAGTGGCAACTGATACGTCCTCCTCGCCTAAACATATGGCAGGCGTGAGTCGTCAAGCTGAATCCTTTGACGAAATTAATGAAGAACCCATCGAAGAAAGGAAAAGAGCATCAGTGTTTTTCGAAGTAGAACCACTTGTGGATGAAGTGGCAACTGATACGCCCTCCTCACCCAAACACTCTGCGGGTGAAAGTCGACAAGCTGAATCCTTTGACGAAGTTAATGAAGAACCCATTGATGAAAGAGAAAGAGCATCGTTGTTTTTGGAAGTAGAATCAGTTGTAGACGAAGTCACTATTGCCACTCTCTCCTCGCCCAAATACATTGCAGGTGAAAATCGACAAGCTGAACCCTTTGACGAAGTTAAGGAAGAACCCATTGAAGAAAGCAAAAGAGCATCAGTTGTTTTTGAAGTAGAACCACTTGTTGATGAAGTGAAAACTGATACGCCTTCTTCGCTAAAACAAGTTGCAGGCGAAAGTTGTAATCATGCTGACTCCTTTGAAGAAATTTGCGAACAACCCGTTGAAGAAAGTGAACGAGCATTGTTATTTTTGGAAGAAGATACAGATGTTGAAGTTGAAACTGGCGCTCCCTCTTCGCCAAAGTACATTGTAGGAAAAAGTAGAAATACTGAATTATTTAAAGAAGTTAATGAAGAACCTTCTGAAGAAAGCAGGCGGGCATCACTGTATGCAGAAGAAGGCACAGATGTTTGTGAAGTTGAAATTGACACTCCTTCCTCACCACAACATATTGCCGGAGAAAGCCGAAATATTGTGTACTTTGAAGAAGTCGAGGAAGCACTCTCAGAAGAAAGTAAACGAGCATCAATGTTTGTAGAAGAGCACATGCTAGTAGACGAATTGATAAGTGATACTCCATCATCTCCAAAGCACCTAGCTGGCGAGAGTGTAAACCTGGAAATTTTCGAAGAGATTGCAGACGCGACAAGTGATGAAAACCAACGGGCGTCTCTTTTTGTGGAGGAAGACTCGTCTGTGAATGAAGTGACGATCACCACACCTTCCGTTCCCATTGACATTTCTGGTGAAGCATTCGACATTTCAACAATTGTTGAAATACACGAAGAGGCAACACCAGATGTAGAGCACGCTCGAGAGTTGGAAGAAACTTATGATGAGGCCAGCTACGATTATGTTTCCATGGATATTGTAGATCGAAACGATTATGTCACTGGCGAGTTTACCAGCTCAGAGTTACTAGAAGTAACAGCTGACGATGAGTCCCCAGAGTCCGATTTTGGTGAACAGTTTGAAGAATTTGAGAGCATCTGTGGTACTCAAAGATTCACTGATCCATCACAAAGCGCCCACATTGCCGGAGAAATAAAAACCATTGACACCCATGATGAGGCTTTGGAACAGGTTTTGCAAGTGGAAGAAAGTTTGGCCTATGAGGAGAGTCGAGAAGTGATAACCACAACCCAAATTCTCAAAACAAGCCAGCCTTCATTTCATGTAGCCGGAGAATTGTCAAATATTGAACCACTAGAGGAATCGTCTGAGGAGGAGAAACCAGACCAAGGAGCGCGAGCTGAAGAGATTGAGGAAACGGAGGTGCTAGCTACCATAGTTGTTCTGAAGTCTCCACAATCTTTATTGAGCATTGCTGCCGCTGCATTGGAACATAAAATTGATGCTGCACAGCAGGAAGGCACAGAAGTGGTTGAAACAAGAACCGAGACAGCACAACAGTACGACGAACAGGAGCAAACAGAGCTGCCCGTTATTTTTGTAAACATTGCTGGTGAAGTATCAGAAAATGAAGAAGGAAATGCCTATTATGTAAAAGAGGAGCCACAAGATGACTATGAAAAAGAAACGAAAAGATACGACAACGGAGAAACAGTCGTCTCATATCCGACGGAAGACCAAGAAGTTTCTCACCCCCATGTAACAGCAGACTTTTGTGAACCGGAGTTTACCTTAGAGATAGAAGATGTAGAGGAACGAAGGGAATTTGCTGAGCCTTTTGAAGAAAGCGAAGAGGGCTCCGCGTCAGAACTGATATCTGAGTGCTCGTCGTCACCGTTGCACGTCTCCAGTGAACTCAGAGATTTCCAAGATTATGAAACAATCAACGAAGAATACGGTATCGAAACGTACTGTGCCATACCCTTTGAGGAAAGTGACTACGTCTCGGAGAAGTCAGTATCCAAAGGGTTACCATCCCTGTACATAACAGAGGAACTGTCACCACAGAGAATCTACGAGGAAAATGTCTTAAACGAGAAATCAGTTATTGAAACAGCTCGGGCGTGCCACGAAGCCGGGGAACCCTTAGAAACAGAAACTAGTTTCGTCATCTCTGAGCCCCCACTAAAGACGGTTGCAGAGTTCTCTGACTCTGATTACCATGCTGGTGCAGAAGAGGATGACGACTTAAGTGAAAAAGACTTTTTGGAAGAATTTGAAGTATTGGAAGGGGTCTTTGAACGTGAAATTCCTTTGGTCAGTTCAAAAGAGCCTGCACCCGTTGTTGCGGAAAAAGTCAAGAGTCGTCCCCAAAAAGCAGAAGAAGAAAATGAACTTTTGGACGAGACTGACAACGCACATTTAGTCGCTGCACAAGAGCCTCTCGTTGGCATTGAACATTACACAAGAACCGTTGAACAAGAACCTGTTGTGCTTCAAGAGGAAAAATTCCAAGAAGAGGTTTGGGAAATTAAAGTTAATGAAGGAAGTCAAGTTTTTGAGCTTAATGAACAAAAAGGATTCGCAAGTGGGATGGAGAAGTTCACGGTTGTAAGCGAGACAGAAAAGAGATCACTTGAAATCAAGTCTACAGACTACCAGGTTGTTGAAAGTAAAGAGACAAAACACGGGGAACGAATTTTTATGGGAGAAAAAGCAAGGCAAATGGAAACATCTTACGAGGTTGAACAGAAAGTCGAGGTTCTTGCAACGAAAACAACTCGTCAGGTATCCTCTACCAACTCCTACGTTGCGACTGGATTTGCAAGCGAGGAAATTCGCTACAAAGCGGAGAAAAATGGAGGCGAAGGTATACTTCACGAGGAATTCAAAAAATTTCAGGAAGTATCTTTTACGCCAATTCATCAAACAAGTAAACAAACGTCTTGGGAAAAGAGAGAAAACGCACGCCAATTTGAAACAACTGATGAACTGAGTGAGAGTGTTTTGGAGAAAGAAGCTAAAGATCAAGAATCTGAAAAGTTCGAAAAACACCTTTCGGAAGACGAAACGGAAGTTCGTCTTCTCAAAACCGAAGTGATGGAATGCAAGGCAGCAGAGCAGCAGACTACTTTCATGAACCCACATGTAACCCTAGAACGAGAGACCACGTTTGTGAAGAGCTTCATTGTTAACTCTGCAGCTAAGGACGCTCAGGAAATCCAACAGGTTGTAACACAAGAGGACGTGTTGGTTATTTTGAAAGATGACGAGGCCTCCCTTGAGGAAGAGTCGGCGGGGGAACAGTTTGAAGAGGAAATTGACATCATGCGTATGGATGAAGCGTTGTCAGAGGAAGAATTCCGTGGGGAGGTAGTGGAAAGTATAGATCGTAGCCAGTCTAGATCTTCTAAGGCAGAGACAGCGGACCGAACAGATGACAATGACCGAGAGGAGGAGAGCGATATCTATGAAGGCAATCAACAGGCACCTATCTATGAGGAAGAGGTGGAGATCAGTGAAGTACGACTAATTCACGAGCAAGCACAGAAGGAAGGCTCATTAGAAGAGGTAAAGCAACCTGCCCGAGAGGAGAGCGATGTCCCTGAAGGTTACCAACAGGAAGCACTCTTTGAGGAAGAAGTGGAGATTAGCGAAGTGCAACCTATTTATGAGGAAGAACTGCCAATGCAAAAAGCACAGGAACAAGTAGACACGTCTCCTAAAACGAACAACGGCACAATGCAAGCGTCCAAGTTTGAAGAGGAAGTTGAAGTTTCAGCTTATGGACGTAGTGATGAGCCGGTCAAGGAAAACTTTGAACGCAAGCCAGTTAAAACTACTGAACTTAGAACACATTCACCAGAGTTCGAAGAGGAATTGGAGGTAACGGCGTTTCCAGAAGCTCAAGAGCCTGCCGAGAAAGTTCAACCAAGCACGGTTTCTGCAGTGTTTGAAGAAGTAGATATCTCAACCTCTAGAGAAACATACGGACAAGGCATGTTGAGTAAAGACGAAGAACGTGAAACGACAGACGACATAGGAATTTCCGAACGATGGGTCGATGAAGAAAGCTCCGAACAAGTAGAATCAAAACCGCAAAGGCAACCGCTCGACTTGAGCCAAGTTGATCTGTACGAGGATGATCAGAGTACTGCCACTCGCTATTATGTAGAGCTGTCATCGACAGAGAGCTTAGAACCTGCTTACGATGTAGTCGAGGGCGAAGCCTCGTATACTGAAACGTACGTGCGACAGGGAGACCCCTTAGAAGAGAACCTGGAGGAATTCATACTGGTGCGATATAGTGATGAATTTGAATCTTCTGGTGAGGAAGATATTTCGGACCACCGAGAGATCTATGTCATTCCTGAAGAGGAAAATGATGTTGATAACAACGTTGTAGAATCCGCCAAGGATGACCTTAAAGCCGAAAAGGAGCCTGTTCCAGAAGGTTTCTTCGAAGAAGGATTTGAAAACATGGCCTTGGAGGAAATCCGGGAATCACCAGAATTTGAAATCGACGACTCCCCGGAAGACGAGCTGGATGAGGAGGAACAGCGTCAATTGGAAGAATACGAGCGGCTGGAGTCATTTGTTATCTTAGAAGAGAAGCTGAGCCAAGTCGAGTCTGATGAAGACTGTGATGACGAGAATGCTGGTCTCCAAGGAGAGGAAGGAGATGAGGATGTGTTTCATTCTGATGTACATTCTAGTAGTGAAGAAACGTTACATGAAGATGAACTAGGCGAAACCATGACGTCATCTTCGATTCGACAAGCAGCCGACTCTACTGAAGTCCAACCTAAGGAAGAAGAAAGGGCGGATTACGAAATCAGCGAATACCAAGAACACTCTGAAGAAAGCCTTTTAAGAGAACAAGAAGAAATAACAACTCAGGAAAGTTTTGCAGAGAGTGCGATAGAAGACACTTCTGGCAAAAAAGGAGACAAAGGGGACGCGAGTTTATCTGAAGATTCTACTACAGAGAAAGACGTCTCTGAGTCTAGTAAAACGAAAGACGAAAAAACGGAGCAGAATTTAAGTAGTGACTCTTCCGGTGAACAAAGTATATCAAGTGAAGGATCGCTGTCCTCGACTCCATCGGTTGATTTGGAAGGTTAGATTTTTTTCTTTTCAACTGAAGTTTTAAATGTTAAGCACTTGATAATGTAACACAGTTTCTGTTGACTGTTTTTTACAGAATTAGACGACTTTGAGCAAAACTGTCTCCTGGAACACAACTTGTACCGCCGACAACACAGAGTAAAACCGCTGAAATGGTCTGACGAGCTGGCCGCTAACGCAAAAGAGTGGGCGCAACATATGGCAGGGGTAAATTGCCTCGAACGTTGCGACAGAAAAGCACTAGGCCAAAACCTTGCGAGCGTACACGGGAAAGATTTAAATGGCTCTGAAGTTGTCGAAATGTGGTATAAAGAAGCCACGGATTACAATTTTGTAGTCCCAGCTTACAATGCCAAGTGCGGTAATTTTACGCAAGTCGTTTGGGCCTCCTCGCGCGAGTTGGGTGTAGCAAAGTGTGTCGCTGACGATGGAACGCAATATGTTGCAGCACTGTATAAACCCGCGGGAAACATTGTTGGACAGTTTAAAGACAATGTTAAAGCTCCCAGAGATTCGTCTGGTCGACTGAAAAGACGAAGATCAAGTGCAAGGAGACGTTCTAGATCGGGTCTTCCGCCAGTAACACCAGCGGAAAGAGGTAGTGACAACGAATAAATGAGAGTTAGCACACTAAAGTGCATTTCGGTCTTTGATTTGCTGGCTGATAATTTGCAAAACGTTAAGCTTGAAGGCATTGAATGAGCGCCATTCAATACAATGTTTCATTTGTGAGCTGTACACCTGCGTAAAATAATCAAGTAAACTGGCTTTGTTGGCAAAACCCATATTAATTTCAGACCTCTGGTTAAAGATTAAGAGCGATATCATGCAATAAGTAATTTTTCTTAAAATTTAAATCAAGTAGAATAAGCGTTTTAAATGCTAAAATCGATATTTGGGCACAGCTACAATACTTCAGCTAAAACCATCGGGTGTTTCCGTACCAAGACAGGTTTGATTGTTTTTGGAAGCAATTTGCTGTAATATCTAGTGTACGTCTAACAAATAACTGCAGAGCAAGACAACCTCAATAGAACCGAAAGTAAAAACACTAGTTTTCTTGTACATTCAGTCCCCGAAAGAAACGCCAACTAGCTAAAAGTGGGTCTTGTCTTCTTTTCTACACTGGCGCTTCATATTTATTACTGAGGAGACAATATGGCCGAGACGAGTGATTCGCCTGTCGGACTCTGTCCCGGGTTCGAGTCCTTCTCTGGCCACTTCCTGTAATCCCAAGTTTAAACCCTCAGCCACGATTTCATGTTCAATTTGAAGATTTGTTTCTGTTGTTTTGTCGGCCCTACTATCCGTTATGCTAAAAAACACTGCCGAGAGTAAAAGAAGTTATTTATTTTATTTGTTTTATTTTATCACTCATATTCTCATTTGTGTAAACTCATCTCATAATCTTCTTACATCATCAGAAAAATTTAAAACTGAGTGCGTCATCTCACATAATTACTACCGTACATTTCACAACGCCCCACCGTTGCGTTGGTCTCCATTGCTGGCTGCTGAAGCGCAGAATTACGCGGAACGCCTGGTTAAGACCAATTCGCTGACGCACAGCGGACAAAAAGACCGCGGGGAGAACTTGGCTTACACATGGGATAGCTCACTCACCGCTCGTGGAGCGGTTGACATGTGGTACGATGAGGCCCAAGATTACGACTTCGACTGCCCTGGCTACACTTCTGATACGAGCCATTTTACACAGTTAGTGTGGGTAGGGACAGAGGAGTTTGGAATGGG
Organism: Platygyra sinensis; assembly: GCA_019787425.1. Classification (NCBI taxonomy): domain Eukaryota; kingdom Metazoa; phylum Cnidaria; class Anthozoa; order Scleractinia; family Merulinidae; genus Platygyra; species Platygyra sinensis. Next base: position 92,506 of record JAHPZR010025112.1, read on the forward strand.
AATGGCTGTTGCCCCCGATGGGAGAAATGTTGTCGTCGGGCGGTACTTTCCTCCGGGAAACATCGTAGGGCAGTTTAAAGAAAATGTTAGACCGAGGGAAATTGCAGGGATTCCATAATAAGCTGGACGCAGGCAGACGAACTAAGAGACACGGCCACCAATCCTAAGTGAACGTGAATTTGGAAAGTAGAAATATATGAAAATGAACTAAGGTTATGGATTATTCGCAAAACGTAACATTCACAGTGTCCATTAAACATGCCGTTTTACAGTAATAAGCTATTTCAAAGGATTAAGCCCATTGGAGTAAGTTTAAATTCACAAAATACTGCCGGAATGACGGGTCGGAAACCATGATATTTTCACCACTAAGATTTATTGTGTTGGAAATTAATTCGATAACTTTCTAAGGCAGCTCTTACTTTTTGCAGCAAAAATGCTTAAAGTTATTTTACGGCTTGTGTTGAGCACAAGAGAGCTAATTCTTCAGCTTAAAGAAGAAGAAACAAAACTGAAAATTGTGGAGCGATTTCAGAGAGCAAACAAAATTGTTTAACTCGGACGAGATGATAGAAAGTAATGTAAGGGTTAAGTATGTAAGTAATGCCTTTTATTTTTGAGAGCAAAGCTAGCGAACCGCAGTCTGTGTTCTTGACAAAAAACGGAATGAAATATTTTTCATGAGGTGACCTAGAACTATTATATTCGCAGAAATAAAGGGCATTATGGTACAGTGGTAGTATCCAATTTAATTTAAATCGAGGTCAAAGTAGCTGTTTTGGGGCAAATCCTCGTAAAACATCTTAACATTTCCAAATATTAAAAACAGGTAGACCGTTGCATCCTTGGCATTTCTTTGCACGTTTCAATGAAAATTAACCAGTTTTTATGTCTTTATTATTTTTATACTTTATTTTTCATGGCTTTTGTTGCTGGTAATTCTTTTTAACGCTTTTTGTACGACTTTTTGGTGTGGTATCTGTTTATCAGGAAATTGATGGAAAGCGACGAAAGGATGGAAGAAATTTGACATTTTAAAATTTGGCCCGACACAAAAACACCGTCATCGCAATAGCGAAGCGCGCGAGTGACGTCATGACTCAGACAAGACTCAGACAAACAAACTGGAATGGTGGATGATTTTGAAGATTTCTTTAAGAGCAAAAGCCGGTGTTCCTAAAACACTTGTGAAACAAAAATTTCGCTTATATTCCCTGTATTTCCCTCAGAACAAGCTTATGTCGACTGAGACTCGCGGGGAATTCAGTGATTTGCATTCTATTTTTAGACTTCGCGCGCTTCGCTATTGAAATATAAGTTTAGCTAACAAAATTGAATTTGCTTTTAAAATGGGAAAAAGTGTTCACAAAACAGAAATGAATCTTATAGATTATCGTGTCCGTTATCAAATATTAAACAGTGGACACTCTGTTTGCAAAATATGTAAATTGTAATATTCTTAATTTTATTCAACCTCTCGAGGTTTTAATTCTCGAAGGAGACATATCTGATTTCATATTTATTTTAAGTTAAATCCTTTCAAGAACATTTCTTTGTTAAAGAGAAATTATATATTTATTGTTAGATAGGTTATTTAAATTGAGTGTTAAAAAGAAAGAATTTATGAAAGTAAATAAATTACAATGCTCCAGGAAGAGGTTATCTGTTTTTATCTGTGGATAACTACAAAGCGAGAAACTAAGCCATAGTTCTGCTGCTGTTTCTCACGTGCAGTAGGGTTTGCCGCATTAAGGTGACTCCTCAGCATTGCATTGCGCATCCCTACTGCGCACAATTTTTGCGTCATTAGCGCGCGCAAATTAGCGCGTGCACGTACACAACGAAAGAAATTCCCCTCAAGCTAAGCTCGATAGCGAAATAAATGTTCGTTTTCTTTTAAACGAGCTTGGTGACCTATATTTTTTATTGCATAATAACAGTGTGCATGTTGTCCTCCTTAATCTAAAAGAAAAGTGAAAAATTTTATCGGAAGGAAAAAAAGATGCAGGTGAAAGAGTGCACGAAAATAGCGACCATACGAACGCTTTACGTCCACGTCGTTTCAAATGGTGTGATGTTTCCACAAATTTTATATATTGTTCTATATGCTCGACACTTCCTACCTGACAAGTTTTTTCCCGAGTATTACTTCTATAAACTATGTTTCGAGGTACCGCAAAATGTAACGTGGACCGATGAATAACGCGCGTGATTAGCACGAGTACAGGCAGAAATGAGGTAAGATTGGCCCATCACATCTCTTAATTAAACGAGAATGCTGACTTATCATTTTTATTGTTTTTTTCGAAACAGTCCTTGGTAAAGAGCATTTAGGGAAAGTTTCAAAAAAATTCATCGGTAACGTTAATTTCTGAGGAATCACCTTAAAGTGCACCTAACACCAAAATATTTTTTTCGCTTAAATAAATCTTTGCACCTGTTCTTTTTAAACTAAATCTTGACTTTTTTATAGGCTGTAAAAGTTACCAAATCTA
>JAHPZR010025112.1:100000-167500 GCA_019787425.1 Platygyra sinensis
TGTATAACGTAGCAGCAATCTTCAATGAAAATAAGAATCGTTTATAGAAATAAGTATGCCTCTAACAAGTGAAGTTTCTACATTGAACTCGCCCGAAGACTTAAAAATAGGCGCCATATTGGCGCATGTGACTACTGCGAAATGCAAAGAGTACAATTGTCCTATATATGCAGTTCTGTGGATAATAATGTAGGCAAATGGTTAGATACTGAATGTTGGTGAATGTTGCATTATTAAATGCTGATAGGCCATTGTTAAAGAAAGTTTGAATTTGCCCAAAAGAAGAAAAAAACCGGTTCTTAATAGGCCATTTTCAGAGCATTAAAATTCTAACATTGCTAAGAGGCTTAGGGGAATAAAACAAAAGAAATTAATTTTTCATTTTACAACTTAAATATGATTTCTTTTGTTGTATTCTACCAACCCTCCATGTTAGAACTTAAATACATCAATACATGTGGGTATTGCCAGTGTAAAAAATAATAAAATCAGTGTAAAATTATCACCAGGGTCAGTATATACATGTATGGTGTATGGAAAGTAATCACTACACAAACATGATTAGACAACCAAAAACAATTGTTAATATTTTAATGAACTGCTAAAACAATATTTATGGCAAACAACACAATAAGAATGGTACAAATCATAGCAAGAATTCTGGGGTTAACTGAGAGTACCTGTATTATGGCAGAAGTAAAGATAACTTTTGCCACAGCCAGTGCTACAGGGATGAGCAAGTAATTGATTGATTAAGCACAGGTACCTCATTGTGTTTGCAAGTACCTTTGTTTAGCTGAAATAGTGACAACAGTTACACCAGTGAGTAAAAGTAACAATAGCCTTGAGGTCATGAGGTACAAAGCAGCACTATACTTTGAAATATCAAGCATCGTTTTTATGTTCCGCCACTCTTCACTAAATCCCTCAATAAGTTGTTTTGTTGATTGCTTCCCTCCATTCTCAAATTGTCGCATTCTGTAAAGGCAATTAGCCAGCTACACCCCCTTGAAAAATCCTGGGTCTGCCCCTGCAATTTAGTACAGAACAACTTTTGTATATCTATCAAAAAGGAGAACAAAACATATCGAATGCATTGGGTTATTCCAGAAAAAATCAACACCACCCTGAGGAATGGGCATACCCCCCCCCCCACCTTGTTGCGACAAATGTGTTTAATGGGCCCTTTGCAGTTTACGATCACAAAAACGCCATGCTGGAGAGCGAACTGCCCACTGGGGCATCCAAAACAAAAGACTATTAAGTAAAGTTGCTTTGTTTTGGTTGTCCCAGTGGGCAGTTTCCTCCAGCATGGCGGTTTTTGTACCATGTGATCGTAAACTGCAAAGGGCTTATTATATTCTGGAATTCTCAATTTGCAATGAATAAACCTCGTGAGATTTTCTCTAAGATATTGAACAAACAACTAGAGCTCTAATATTCCAATGAAACGTAGGACCACCATACATCGTGAAAAAAAATTCACCACCAGCAATAGGCCACGTTCGATATATCAATATTCTAACATGGTTCCGAGGCTTTCAGGTCAAACTTCTATATTTGGTGTTGTTTTCTTTGTATTCAAGTCTCTTTTAGGAATTGAGGGACAAAAGAAACTTGAGAAATTTGCAATTTTGACCCGAAAGCCTAGGAGCCATGCTTGAATATTGATACATCGAACGTGGCCTATTCTGGATGGTTCTTTGTCTCTAGAATTCGAAATTCGATTGACTTTAGATTGTTTACAAAGCTTGTAGATGACTCATTTCAACTACGATCATGTACATCTATTTACATATAAGATATGATAGTAACCTGAAATAGTTGTTTCGTGTCTAATACAAGAACAGCACAGCTTTAATATCGATAGTTTTTCGATCACTTCAAGATCACCCCAACATGGTCACTCGAGAGGCTCAGTTATGAAAAATCAGAGCTCAATATTTCTTCCGAAGAGGCTCAATCATCCCACATCAGGGCGTAATATTCTTCCAAAAAGGCCCAGTTTTTCCCATACGAGGTTACAAGCTACTTCCAAAATATCGGCAAGGGTTGTGTAGTTACAGTACGTGTCGACAAATTGATTCCCAGTGCCTTAGAAATTCGTGGTTTATCTCTTTGTTAATTTTGACGTTTTTAAATCGCTGTATCTCAGTGAAAACTAGCCTGATTAACACCAAACTTGGGGCTTTTGTGAATCACGGCGTGCTCTTTCTGACCATGTCGATCAATATTTGCTTATCTCATAATTTACAGGCTCGCACCTAGTCCTTTTCGGTTTGAAATCAGGCAATGGCGGGAATTCACAAAATGTTATCTCGTCCGTAGAGCTCTTCGGTTCTCTAAGCCCACTGGTTTGGCCGCGGGCTCTTGGCACAAATATGGATTGCAAAAGATATGTTCGGCGGTGAAGGCTCTGGTGGATACAGTATGCCTGTTCGGAAACGAATGTTTCTAACTGGAAACGTAGACTGCGGACTGCATGCAGGCCACTGACGACTGGGGATAAAATGCAGACTGAGGGTAAAATGCAGACTGCAGACCAGGGGTAGAATAACTGTAGACTGAAGACGTTTTAGCTAAATTATATAATGCGCGTGACCATTTTTTAATTTCCATCATTGAGAGCTAACGGTAAACAGTCTATCCGGAGAGATATGTATACTAAACTGAGTGATATATTCAGGCTAACGGAAGTGATATTCAGGTTAACCGGAGTGTAGATTTTCACTGTTATTAGCCTGAATAATACTGTCTACGATCAACGTTCAATAATGAAATAACACGATAGCTATATAACAAGGTCTGGGGTCTTCATTTTACCTTAGTCCTCATTCTACCCCCGGTCCGCAGTCGGCACTCCGCAGTTTGAGTTTTACACTGACCTTGTCTGTAGTGCAGTATTGCCTACGGTCTATTTCAAACAACGAAAACTCGGACGCAAGAGAACCTACTTCGCAATCTCCAAATCGGAGTAGTTAGCACACGCTGGGGTTTTTTCAATATGAGCGGCCAACCGATTCTTTGGGGGCGTGATAGGCACAAAAATGTTTGGAATTCTTTGGGCTATAACTTTGTTGCCTTATGTTTCGGAAACTAATAAAAGCAATAATATTTGATTCCAGAAATATTTTGGACCAAGTATTTCCATGGTTACTAATCACGTGACTCCTATGTGGCCAATTAAAACATTAAAACTCCCAAGAGTTTCTCCTTCAAAAGTATGTTATCTCAAAATGTAATTCTTTGCAGAAATTCTGTGTATACAAAATTGAAGAACTTGTCCGATTTGAAATCTCAAATTTCATGTCTATGACGTCACAACCGATGACGTCACAAAAAGACCTTTTTGCTCATGTGCAGTACTAATCCAAAAATTGAATAATTTGAAACAGTAACTTAAGAAATACTTTCTTTTGTGCGTAGCCCGAGTTAGTGTAAACAACTGAAATGAGACTCTCAATGGCGTAGTGGCTTTTATGTTTTTAAAACGGTTAAATTTTAAGCATTTCAGTGTAACGGTTAAATACTTGACCCTTTTACGGCTAACGGTATTTTTTTTCTCGTTATCGTTAACTGAAATTTAAATAATTGGCCCGATTTATACTAGAGACGGATCATCCGTCTAGGACGAGCTTGGGCAAAGAACCATAGCTCGTCTGATAATCCGTCTGTGTATAAATACGGGCAAGCAGACGGATCATCCATCCAGACGAGGTATCGCGATAATCCGTCTTGTCAGACGAATCAGCGTGGATAACTCGTCAAGACGGATGATCCGTCGCTGTGTATAAATGCGGGAATAAGACGAACTATCCATGAAGACAACACCTCGTTACAAGAAGCCAGCTACCCTTTTCAATAAACTATAAAAACGGTATAAAAGCGGGATGAGTCACACGGTACACCGATAATTCGTCTCATAGTCCTTCCCGTATTTATACTAGACGGATGATCCTTCTTCACGGATGATCCGTCTGGACGGATCATCGGTCTCCAGTATAAATCGGGCCATTAATTCCCATTTTTTGAAATAATGAAATAATTAACTGGAAATATAATATTTAATTTCCATCGGTGTGGAGCATGGCAAAATCATGAATCTGTCCTCGGAATCTGTTTCGTAGTCATCCATTAAAATCGGCAGCAGATCCGAGCGTTAGATGTAGAACTCTGGCATCGTTTACAAACGCGCACACCTCGCCAACGAAAAAGCGGATCTCAGTGGGTATCGTTTGGTTAGCTTTCTCAGCTTGAAAATACATCTTCGTGGTTTTCGGATTTGGCTGAGAATATCCTGCTAAGGGAAGAACTCGTTCTTAAGGTATCATGTAAAAAAGGTAAAGTCTGCACACGAGCCAAGTGGCCCATCAGGTCGGAGCTTATCCCGGTTTCCTTAGCATGAAGCGACAGAGAGTATTTCTACTCCCCCCTGGGTGGGATGCTAGTCCATCGCAGGGTTACCCCCCCAGCATTAAATTCGCCGGTACCCATTTATACACCTGGGTGGAGAGGGGCACTGTGAGAGTAAAGTGTCTTGCCCAAGAACACAACACAATGTCCCTGGCCAGGGCTCGAACCCGGACCACTCGATCCGGAGACGAGCGCACTAACCATGAGGCCACCGCGCCTCCCAAAGGTATTATGGTAGGTGGATTTTCACAAAACAATGCGAAAAATCTGGATAAATATTTTGCAAAAATAATGGAAACCCAAGCTTTTTAACTGTTTAAGATAAAAAGAAAAACTATTTTTCAATCTTATTAACCCCTAACGCGCGTTGACACTTCTAATTAAATTCACCGCCAGTTGTCACTCCGGCGTGATATGTTATTTGTGCATGCGAACTGTTCTCGATCTGGTTGTTTCATCGCCGGTTGTAACTAAGGGCACGTTCGTTTGGGAATTCCGGAATAAGAATATATTCCGGATTATATTCCGGCTATTCTGCTCCTGGGAGCAGAATAGCCGGAATGGAAGTCCAGGTATTCCGGAATGAGCATAGCTCCGAAACAAACGCTTACTCGCATTATTCCAATTATTCTTATTCCGGATTGATCCCAAATGAACGCGCCCTTAGCTTTCGTTGTTTACAAGGCAATTTGCGTTAGCAGTTTTTTTTTACGGTTAACAGTTTTTAATTTGTTTTACGGCTAACATGTGAATTTTAAGCTTTTCTACGCCTAAAGGTTAAATATTGGCCCTTCATGGCTAACGGTTACACCTCATTGAGACCCTCTAAAATGCACAAGCTAACGTAACCTCATTTACAGGCAAATACTTAGACCGTGCATTTCCGAGTGTAATTGTACCTATCAGTGCTGGTTTTTGTCACGCTTTTGCTTGCGATTTCGTCAGTAGAACATTCTGCCATTTATCACAAATTGGTTTTGACATCGGTTTCTTTTATTTAATTTCTACTCCACGCCATTTTTTTTATTCCGAGTTTCATTTACGGCTGTCAAAGAAGCTATAAGTCTCTCTCGACACTCAGGGTCGACTTTAATCTTTGAGCATGCTGAGGTACTGGAAATAATCCTCGACCTCCATTGACTACTCGTGAGCCTTCCTCCGCCGAGGGGGTACCAGCCGTCTCCGTCCTTCCTCGCGCACGAGCATCGAGCCACATTCTCAAAACAGCCATATCTCCGCTGAACTCGTCAACATAGAGGTCATTTATACTCTCATTTATTCGCGCCATTCGTTTGTCTAACTCTTCTGCCAACTCTTTCTGGGGTCTTTGCTTTCTCTTTTTGTTTCCCTTATTGTTGTTGTTGTCTTCAAGTTTCCATGTTACCCGTTTCTTTCTAATGCTTCCCTCTTTTGGGGCGTCTCCAACACAGTTCAGTAGCTCCTTCAATTTCACCATCATGAAGCGTCCCAGGTTGAATCTGGCCTTTGAGACTCGTTTAGCGGTTTGGTAATCATAAATAAGAATGGCGATGAAACAATTTATCCAGATCACTTGTAGACACATGTTGAAAACGATGAAGAACAGTGGACCAATGAAGACATGACTACTCTGAAGATGTGCGGCTCTGTCGCCCACAACTGACTGAAAGAAAAGAGACTGGATAGATTTTATTGGAGAAGAGTAATCCTGCAGCTCTCCTCCAAACTGTAGAAATCCAAAATGACTGAAGGCAAACAAGAACACAAAAAATCCGAATGAGCAGTTCAAAAGCTCCAGGGCAGATGCCTTCAGTACATCTGACAGATGATTCACGTGATTGCTGAACCTAAACAAGTATAGTAACTTTAAGGTGTTGAAGAACATCAGCAAAGCGAGAAACGCCGTCTCTATGTCATGTAGGAGTACTGCTCTTTCGAAGCTGATGAACTGGAAAATGTTCTCGTTAAGTTTTGCAGTGTTGGCAAAGAGTTCTATCTCTTTTAAGACGTGAATGACTACAAAGGCAATAGCCGTCAAGATTTGGGCCAGTTCAACCCAGTTGAGAAACTGCAGGAAGTAGAGCTTACCACGCTGAATCATCTCCTTTGTTTCCTTGTAGATGAAGTATATAATAAACAGCACCAGCATAATTTGACAGACAAGGAGAACAGCACTGTAACCAGCTGCAACGTTGTACACGTGAATAGTACGAATCACGTGACTTGAAACCACGTAACCACTTGGAGAAAACTCCACCGGGATCCAAACGGCGCTAAAGAGACTAACGCGAGAGTTGAAAACTGTGAATTCAACCAGCACAGCACTGGTAAATCTGTCAAGCCAGTTAAACTGGTTCAACTCAGAAACAACTTTGGACGCAGAGTTTTTGTCGTAACCAAGTTCTGCCAAGAAACCACCCTGACCATATATTGAGGAAATTCTTCCCCATGTAGGAAGACATTGGGTTTGTTCGGCTGTAGAATAACGCCAGGGCTTGGGGCAGACCTTAATCAACGTTTCAGCTGATATGTTCTGTGATGCTGGAAACGGGCGCCATCTTGGTAAGTAGAACTTCGTTTTATCTTCGGCGCTGTATGAATATGGTGCGATGCAGGAACTGAATTGGCTGTTAACTAACTCTACGGCTTGACATAAATCTAAGTAAAAGAAAAAAGCACAATGGAGAGTTAAAGAGAACAAATTGCTATCTGATGGCCATAGAAAAGACAACAGTTACCATGCTAACCACGTCAGTGATCAGCTGAATAGAGGCAAATTTGAATTCATCCAAACAAGACAATTGTGACCCAATTCTGAGAATTATCAAGCCATCAATCAGAGTGAAATTAGTATACTGATAGCATTTTCTACACTAGCCTCTTCCAGGCGTTCAGTTACTCAGGGCGCAACGCAGAAAACAGCGCGCGAGAAAATAAAAGAAGCGCGGCGAGAGGGAGCGAGAGAAGTTCTCTCGCTTCCTCTCGCCGCATTTTTTTTTTATTTTTTCGCGCGCTGTTTTCTGCGCTGCGCCCTGACTAACTGAACGCCTGGAAGAGACTATTTCTACACCTTCAGTTTAATCAAATCTGTTTAACAATTCAGCAGTAGTTATTTAGATATTCTGATGGATTGTTGTAAAGAATCTTGTTCAAGACCTCGGACACTAGCTTCCAGGCCACCCAATTTTACACCATATGCTTGGTGAAGTGCACGTGCTTTGTCTTAGTTTTAATAATTCTCTCACGCTTATCAAAACAACAACAACAACAACAACAACAAGCAACCAATCAACAAACAAATCAAAAATAACCAGATTTTATAAACGTGGGGACGTTCGTTTACATCAAATTAATTAAAATTAATAACCATAGTTAACAGAGGGGAATGGTTATGAAACTCGACAAAGTTCTTTGTTGTGTGTTATTGTTTTTTTTTTTGGTCTTAACCGTGCAAAAAACACAATAGTTGTTTACTCTGAACTGAGGAACTAACCAATAGCAACGTGTTAGTTACGTAACTCATGCATAGTGTATGAGCGCAAAACAAAAGATTTTGCACGGTCATGGCCCTTCCAACATAAATCTTGGCATCTTTGTTTGCTCCTTTGATGTTTGCCGGGCTTCATAACCAGTCACCTCCATTAACTATGAAATAACGTTATAAGCAGATTGGACCGTTTGTGATGACTTCTTTTCATTGGTGCGCTGGTTTGAGATCAACGGGTGGTACCACAATAACTTTGTATTGTCTGACGAACCACACATATGATAGTCCCACTAATACTAACTCCTGCCTCAAGTTAGTAGTTATTTCAAAACTAAAAATATTCTATCACTTTCAACAAATTTGATGTCGCACCTTCTTTCACTCGAAGCTGCCTAAGACGCGGCATCCCGACAAGCACCGCTTCACCATCACCAATGTACGGAGTGGAATTCGACAGCGCCACATCTTTTCTGTCCTCATAGATTCCAGGTATTAGTATATCTCGTATCCAGTCCCACATCGTCTTATGCGAAGAAATCTACACAAAAAGAAAACAGTATGTTCTGGTAATGTAGCAGTCTACCAAAAGCTACAACACATTACGATTTAATTAATTTTCAAAAAGAACCCGAAGAGCTCGATGACAGTTATTTTCGAAACCTTAATCAAGCTTACAATTATTTAAATACAAGACCTTCATAGTTCCTGTATACCTGTGGAAATCAGTTCACCCACAGCTCACTTATGATTTCTTACGTACCCTTGTTACCGTATCATGCATGTTTGCCATTCATAGAATTAATTTTGCGCAAATTAGACAGACGTGCGTTCAGTTCAATACATTTTTCAGATGCCCGAGCTTTAATGACAACAAACCATTTCCCATTCCTGTTACCATCCTTGGAGACCTAGGGTCCATTTCTCGAAGGTTCCAAAAGGTTTTCGCATCCGGGTAGCCGTAGCAAAATCTCAAACCTTATGATTACAATGCTGTTTTATTCACATGTTCTTGATATGAACAGCGTTTACCTTCATACAGAAAGTGTTAGGCAAAATGTTTACGGGGCTTTCAAGAAAGGGGCCGTAGGTTTCTTATTACTTCCTGTACCTGTTCCCATCTTTGGATGATGGGACAGAACTACTTGAATGGAGCTTACATCGCATACCTGGCTTAACTCTCCAAATGTTTTCTGCAATGATGTGGTTAGAGAGAAACCGTCCTGACTGTGGCCTCCATAGCAGATGATCACCAAAATCCATAGATACGCAAAGTAACTTACTATCTTCCGTATATCCCGGTACATGCGCATCTCCCTCCTGTGATATGCCCTCGCGCGACGTAACTCTCGCTCTCTCGGAGGCTCTGGCAAGGCAATATCTTCATTGCTATCGACTTTTTTTCTTTCGGCTGTGATGCTGATGTCGTCAAAATGAAAGATCATACTGGGCGAGTCAGCAATCTCGTCAAAGTCACACTTGGAAAAGTATGAGACCAAAAATGCTACGACGACGATCTTCGCAGGTTCAGAAACAAATATGTCCATAACCGTTGACATGACAATGGAAATCAGCCACTGCTCACTAATTTCTTTACCCCATTGTACACTGTAGAAGATAACGAAAGTTGCTGACACCGCCGACGATAGAAAACACAGTAGCCATGCGACGTAAACGAAGCAATATGGCAGAAGCAGTTTATGTCCTTTCCGTAACTGAGTCTGCTGTGTGACCGAGTGAATGCTGAGATGCTTGTTTGCTCTGTGCCTCTGTTGACGCATGTCGTTATCCGCTTTCACGCGGCTAAAGATTCCCACTATCAACAGATTTACGGGTATCACCACAAGAAGGCTTTCTACTGCAATAACTAGCTGTCGGAGACTAAGAACAAGACGACCCAGCCTAAGGGAGCCTTGATTCTGATCATGCTCTGGAGCAAACTCGTAAAACATGGCACTCGCTAGCATAGTGGTCAACAGAAGTGATAGACAACACGACAGTCGTTGGACGCGCGTAAAGAGTTTCCTTGGAGATCTAGTTGCCACTGAAAACCACAGATGTCCATTACCGAATTCTTCTGCCATTCTATTCTGGAACGACACCTTAAACTGCATTCGTTTTAAGTCAGTCGAATCTGACTTAAGGGTACGATCGACTAATCCATGGCCTTTCTCCACGGCAAGCCACTTAAAGCACATAAATGTCTTAACCTCCTCCGTGAACGGGTCATAAATCTTGACAGTGTTTAGGAACCACGAAGGGCTTTTGCCAGAGTTGTCGTGCCATACGCGCACGCGTAGTAAGGGGCCAATGTTATTGTAGAGAGAAAGAGTAAACGATGTGATACTTCCTCTTGCAAATGGAATGATTGGGCCACCCTTCAACTGATAAGGTCTACTAGAACCCTTCTCGCCTTCCAGAACGATAAACACGTTGGCACTCGTGCCCGAGTTAGCCCAAATGCCTGTGGATAGTTGAATCTCGTACCGATAACTCCAAGGCGACGGAGAACCTATAAATGGCTTATCTCCGATCTAGAAGTAAAAAAGGACAAGCAAACAAGTTTGTTTGGAAGCTACTTCATCTGGTAAGAGGATGAATCAATTAGAAATAAATACGAAATGTGAAAGGTGAATTAATCAACCGACAGGAATCGAACCTATGACCTCCCGAACACCGGGCGGGCGCTCTATCCACTGAGCTACAAGAACTCATGGAGAGCAAGATCATTTTACTGAGTTCAAATGTGACAGGCGTCCTGCATACTGGTAGGATCAGCACTATCGAAGTCATCGTGAGTAGTGATAAGTGAATATAGATGGTGAATTTGGAGCTCAGGAAAGAAGCATTCATTACTGTAAACGAGAAGAACACATTCATTCCTGTGAAGGAGACAGTACCTACCTTCAAAGCATCTTTCTTGTCAGCTTTCCGAGCCCACACCAGTAGCAGCAGATAAAATCCAAATACGCAGCTCACAGCTATTATAACAGCTACGTTTCCAGTCTCTGGAAGGCGATCAAATTCAGTGAAAACTTTATCGAAATCTATTGGATTCGGCGCCACAAAGAGCTGACCCCCAAATGCAGTCAGATGATTACACAAGCAGTGGATGGTATCCAGCGTTGTTGTCTCGGCCACCTGTTGGTAAATATATTAGTCGAAAAAAGAACTTCGAAGTCGCTTTCAGTGATAGAATGTACTACCATTCCAAGATATTGAGACTACGAAGTATTAGTTTGTTTACTTACGTTCCCTTAAACGAGAAGCGCAGTGGGAAACAAAAGGAAAAATGACTATTCAAAAACTGTTGGTAAGGTTCGGCTCGGTTATCCCCCCCCCTTCGCTTTTTATCGCTTCTCGTTCAATAAACTGAGGAAACAAAGGAATGTTAGTGCTCAAGTATAACAGTACTCTGCGTGTGCACTAGCAATGCTTCATTTCCTCAAAAGCGCGGAGATCAATAAGACAATGGTACAATTAAATCAAGCCGACTATTGACTCAATTGAGCAATGACTTCAACTCGACTAAAGCTTTCGTGCTGAATTAGAGGGGAAAATAGCTTGCACAGGACCAAAGAAACATCTCGGCAATCTACTGAATACAGCGGTAATCTGTTAGCCTCTTTGTGCGTCGCTGAGAGCGATTTTCAATGGAGTGTAGAACGTAATTAGGAAGTTACTTTAGTTTTGGTTTTACTACAGTTTGAAATTGGCTGAGTAGTCTAATTGGTAAGTGATTGGTTTGGTTTTGGTTTTACGACACTCCATTGACAACCGCACGATCCAATTACGTTAGAAAACATCCCAAGCTCATCCTCTATCTTACCTGACATCCTTTAAATGTCCATCTTGACACTGCGGAACTCCAGTACAGACAAGCAGCTGGCAACACTTGCATGGTGTAAATCACATCTCCCCTACTGTACTTAGGTGCTTGAATAGACTGTGCCTTTTTCGGGGCATCTGTTGCTGGGGCTTCCTTGTATTGTACGCATGATCGTTTTGAGCGCGCCTCTCCTGAGCACCTCCTTCTCCGGGATCTGCTCTTTGGCTTGATTTTTATCCCAATGAAATAGTAACCTGTCTGAGTGACAAGCTCATTGCTAACAAACACTACGTAGGGATCACGTGAGCAATTGACGTCACCAGATGTCAACCTTACACAGGATGAAAATTTGGGAACAGTGGTGTTGAGGTCACTGTCGCCAACAGACGGACGTTGGCCGTACTTAACTGACACCAAGAATTCTGTTGAGCTGTTTTCTGGACGCACCTTAAGAATCAGAGCCATGCCTGGCTGCGTTACGTTGATCTTGTAGAACACAGTATTATTGGCTCCAATGTAATGAGTTCGGGAACTATTTGTTAAATGGTGAATGAAAGGAAGCTTGATAATTATCGGCGATTCCAGTGTTGCCATATTTAAAAGATGTCCAGTGCTGTTCTTTAGTTCAAGGCTTGACACTGCTGTGGTCACTCGCGCTCCCGAGGGGTCCCACGTGTAAGGCACGAAGCTAGTTGTTACTATCTGTCATGAGCAGAGAATAGAATACAATGAGTTGTACGTTTTCCGATGGCAGTTCAGCAGTGGGTTTTGTTCGTAATTTATAATTGCCCGTAACTGGTCAGGAGGTCCTTGTTTAAAACTGTCATCCGTACATTACAAGTATCTAGTAATAATATCACGGAATAATTTGGCGACGATGGACTCCATTTCCACAGAAGCAATAATCTCCAAACTAGCAATTCTGCTTGATCGGACGATTGGGATAATGCTATGTATCATCTCGTGAAACAATTAACACTTGGCACTTGTTTCCTCCGTCATGGCTGTCCAAAAACAATGTTGCTGTAATAATTACAATGGGACAATGACAATGTGGCACGTACATGCAAGGTTTCTATATATTGATATTGCGGATCAATATCAGTACCTGGGCAACTGCGCACCTACCCCTCCCCTAACCCAACATGTTATAATAAGCTAATAAGTTAGTGTTACTGTTGGGTTAGGGGAGGGGTAGGTGCGCAGTTGCCCAGATACTGACATTGATCCGATATAAGTTTTCCCGACGTATTAATTGATGGTGTTTGTTCTGATCCAGTTATTTACATGTAGCGTAAATCTTTGTAGTTTTTCTCCGAAGTCTTAGTTTTGATTGAGAAGATATACGAAGCACAGTGTTTCATTAATCAGTGTTTGAGCACACTGATTTTCAAACGCCTCTAAGGTCGTAAAAATATTCCCCTACGCGTCGTATTTTCAACGCTATTCTCGGAATTTACCTGAAAACATGGATGGAAGAACACGGTCATTTATGTTTGAAGCTTGTTTGATAGACTATTTATCTACTGCTTCTCGCCTACCTTGCTATCCACAAACTGCGTGTCATTGTCAAACAAACTGGGAACGGAAGGAAGAGTAAAACTGCTTCCCTTGTCAGTTGACAAAACAGAACCAGCCAGGAAGCCCGGCTCCTCTCTGGACACGAGTAATGACACTGCCTTGGTTGATAGCTCAGTCGCCTCCTCACCGACAAAGGTTTGAGACAAGATCGTGCTTCCGACTTCCTCCAGTGAATTCAGGAGATCAATAGCTCTTGCTTCAGACTACAAATAAGATAATGTTGATTTGATATTTGCTATATTTAACGTGTTCGGCTCTACAAATTTGGCGACCTCTGCTGGTCTCATTGTTCGATACATCTAGATTACAATCTCGCCGATTTAAAAACCGATAAAGGGTGCGTTTCTTTAAAAAAAATCCAAGATTGGATTTTTAAATCCGAAAGGATCCAAAACGGATTTTGCGTTTCTTTACTAGACAGATCAATCCAAGATCTCTTGGATCATGGTGCGTCAAAGGAACCGAAGAATCCACTCTGGAAGCGGGTTCTTCGGTTCCTTTGACGCGCCATGATTCGAAAGATCTTGGATTGATCTGTTTAGTAAAGAAACGCAAAATCCGTTTTCATATTCTTTCGGATTTAAAAATCCAATCTTGGATTTTCTTAAAGAAACGCACCCTAAGTAGAATAAAAAAAGGAAAAGGGCTACGTTTTTTGGAAAATGGCCTAACAATGTTTTCAAACGATGGATAATTACAGACCCTAGCTTAATGACAAAAAAATGTCCATAAAAGAGATTTTTTTTTTCTTTTCTCCAAGCAGTGCGTGTAAATTTTCTCATCATACCAAAGTTTTCTTCCTTCTTCGCCCTCTGATCAACCTTTCACTTCCAGTTCAGTCTTCGCCACCTTTGAAAGTAGTTTATGGTTCTTCACATCATATGTCTTTTAGGCCGGTTTGGTTTCACACTTTACTTTCTTCATTAGCAGACACTGTAAACTCGAAATTATATATACGTTTACCTCGTGCTTGACTGCTAACGGATCCTTTGCAGCCTCTCTTTTCGGTCTTTGGAGGGCTTTCAAAGCTACAAACGAAAGTACTGATTCCGTGAAGCTCCTTCGCCTTCGTTTTAAATCGGAAGAATCCTGGCCTCTTTCACTTATGCCGTATGATCTGGCCGTGTATGACGACACCTTGAGAAGGCTACCTAGACCATACACCAGACTCCTCGCGCCATCAAGTATTGCCTCGTAACTTTTCCCTGCTGAAGACTCCTTTTTCAATACTTCGGTCATCGACTGAAGGGCATCTGTTGCAGCTTTCTGAAAATTAATTATCATGAAAAGTTCAGTCGAGTTTTTGAGAAGTAAAATTTCAGTCCTGGGGGAAACAACGTGGACGAAAGAAACACCCCGGCTTCATTAAAGGTTAGCTGACTCCAGGAGACGATTTCCCTATCGAGGAACAAATCAGCAGAATGTTTTGATTACGTTTTCCCGGGAAAAAGGTAAATAACGCACTTGATAGATTCTCATATCCATTACTTCACAAAATTAACATTATAGCATTACGAAAATAGGTAATAAACCTGGAAATAAGGGTAGAAAGACAAACCTGTGCTTCAACAGTAACCTCAGCAACAACCGACGTCGCTTCCGCTATAACGTTTGACGTCTGTTGCACTCTCTCCACAGTCTCCACTCGCATGACCGATATCTGTTTCACGATACTGGATTTCATCTGTAATAAAATACTCGTTAAAATGAGATCAATGTTAAGCTTGTACTTGAAGGTGCCAAACGTAAACTTTTTAAAGGCCCAGTATTGGCCATTATGCATGGTTTACGCGCCCCTGTTGTTGTTTTGGGTTTCACGGAAGCGAGGCGTCTATTGTTCTATTGTTAAAGAGTTCTTTTCTGGCCACAGACTAAAGTCTCAGAATTTTCAGCATCACAAAATGGCCGCCAAGAGATCGCAGCTTGCAATACTTAATAGGGAGTTTTAGCAAACCATGACGGCTACGGCGAGTAAAGCGTCGCCAAACAAAAGGTTTAATGAGAAAAACAATAGCTGTGCACGTGCATTTAAATCTTTGTACATTTCTTTGCCGTCCTCTGCGAAACAACAACGTAAAATGACTAAGTTCTATGTATTTTGGAGAGCTGGAACCACAATGGCTAATTTTTGGAAACTTCTTTCGGAATTGAACGCCGTCGGTGCATGTTAAGCCTGAGCAAGTTTTAAGACCGATAGGCGTCCTGAAAAGATTTACACAGTTGCGAGATTCGAACGTAAAACATAAATTCATTTTTTACAAGGCATCGTCCGCGCCGTCGCCGTCGTCATTGCTAAAACTCCCTTATTAATGGCCAATACCGGGTCTTTAAGATTACAGAATGGTTTTGACGGAAAAGAAAGAGATTGGGGATTGCTAGATCCGAACAAAATAGGAAACAAATGTAGAATTCAACTTTTAAATAACACTTTTTTCACATCATGGAGCAACTCGAAATCAAGTGTCGTCAGTAAAAGCCAAAACCAAACTAATGACAATGGGAAACCACAGCAAATGTAAAATGATAGCGCTTTGAAACAACGAGAACTTCATGCAAACACAGGTATCGGGGGCCACGAGGGCTTTGGTTTTGCACCTGATTGTATGACTAGGTGGCGAAATTGTTTTAAGCCAATGACAACACATAGCCATTCCAAAGTACGTTCGGCACGCAATTAAAATATTACGCTAGCGAAAATAGTATCATTAATAGACGGAGGCTCCAAGTTACAAATTTTTCAATTACCTCCTTTCTCTTCTCTTTCAACAATTCCTGAGTTACTGGCTGGGCTTTCTTGTCTTCATCCACAGCCACAATAGCTGCTTTAGCCAGCTGGACTGCGCGCGACACATCACCAGACTGAATTAATTTAGTTAGCCGACTCTCATTTCCAGTGGTCAATTCAACCGCATGTTCCACTAGTTTTTCCGCTTTTAACTGAAGCTCCAGTACCTGAGATTGAATTGAAAGCAGCTAAAACATGACACGTTGGTTTCTAAATAAAAGCTGCATTTGATAAGACTAGTGGCAATTGCCGATAATAAAAAGATATTTTAGTGTTAGCGATTCGACTCAGTCGATCTTTCCGTCAAAAATCACCGTTGTCTGTTCCAAAGAATCGTGGCCCATACCGCCGTTAATAGTTTCCTAAATCTGGTTTCCGCAACCAACCACGCTAAAGTACTGCTCTTGATTACAGACGGAATGCTAATTCTTATAAGTTTACCTAAGTATTTTGTCAAATTCTCTCAACAGCATGTACAAACTGGCCGAAACAGTGAAGAGATGACCTGAGGAAGAGCTAAAAACATCTGAGGCTAGACCCCAGATGGAATTTTTACAAATTTGATTCTTCTCACCTGGACAGAAATCTTCACTTCAGTATACGCGCCAAAGATGTCAACCACTCGCACTCGAAAGTCAATAGTAAAGTTATTTGTCTTTGTCCCAGCAGTAAGCTTCGTCTCTACACTGCTTTTTATTCCCTTGTAAACCACATTGAGAACACCGTCTTCTGTGGTGAAGTAAATGAATTCAAACTGCAGTGGACGATCTGGATCCTTCCAACCACTGCACGTAAAAGAAAATGTTGTCTCAAGGGTGATACCAGACAGCGGTCTCGCTTCGCACTTTCCTCCGGCAGGAGGGCTGTTGGTGGTCACCTGGTACTCAGAATTTCCCGGATGTCCTCCGCGCCGTTGGGCAGTCAACACAAATTTGTACATCGTATTCGGCTCTAGTACTCCAGGGCGAGTGACAAGTCTCGGCGAGGTCAATCTTGTACGACTCTTGTCTTGGAACGTCTGATCCGAAACCCAATGAGATTGGTTGACTACGGAGGCTTTGAATAAGGACCAACGATATGTCAGGCCCCTTCCACACAATGAGTCCATACAGAGTTTTTCAAGTGCTACTCTTCGAGATGGATTTATTTTCGCGTCACAGTTATCTTTACAGCTGGAAAAGATTGACATTTACTGTAAGAAGGGAAAAAAGGTCGAACTCGGCAACTTACAAGAGAGTAGTTCATGGATGGTGTACAGGGGAGGAGTCGTTACTTTTAGAGAGGGGTGTGGCAGAGAAGAAAAACAGACGGTTTATGGCCTGTACATGTGAACCTAGTACAAATCAGGTGAGGTATTAACATACATAATCATCACTTCCGGTGGATCGCCTGGAACAATAACCACTTCCTGTGTGTAATTGGCTCGTCTCCGGCCACTCTCAACCACAACTGTTATCAGATACGAACTATTTTCTACCATAAAGCCGCTGTTTATATGCAGCAGGGACTCATTAAAGCCAATTTTGCCAGCACCAGTCCCATAACATCCTCCGCGGTCAAGATTGGACTCAGAAGGTCTGGGAATGGCTGAAGTTATTTCGAGTAAATGGTCTAAAACATACTGACGGGCAGTATCTCTGCATATCCAGGTGAAACGTAGACCTAGAGAAAGACACAACACGATGTATCTCTTTAAAATAAATAAGCATGTATGACGTATGCTCTCCGTGTGAAAAGTTAGAAAAGTTAGGATGACAACTGGAGGACTTTAATTTTCAGTGTGTCAAGAAGTCGCGACCTAACCCTCAGTGAGTTACTGAGTGAGTGAGTGAGTGGGTGAGTGGGTGAGTGGGTGAGTGGGTGAGTGGGTGAGTGGGTGAGTGGGTGAGTGGGTGAGTGGGTGAGTGGGTGAGCCTTACCATCCCCACTAACATTCAAAGGAACTGAATGAAACGCTTGTGGATCTGGAACAGACCACAACAGGAAAACAAACATGAAAATAGAGAAAAAGACTGTTTTCGAGTTGTCGCAGTTTCAAAATGACGTTGGGAAAAAATACCTTTTTATGAAAATAGCTGTTGCAAAATGTAATTAGGTGTTTAATTTGCACATGTTTCACATGTACCAGGGCTCGTTTTGAAACGCAGGCAAACAGCAATTTGAAAATGGCAAATTACAACAGATAACTTGATAATACATTTCAAAGTTTACCCCTATACGACCTTTTTTCTAGGGCCTAAAGCCAACAGATATCTTGATAACACATTTCAAGGTAACAATAACCGAGTTTACTCCTATACGTCTTTTTCCTAGGCCCGAAAGTTTAGATCTGTTTCAGTGACTTCACCGGAATGAACTGCCAAATCAACCGAAACAATTACCCGCGTTTAAATCAAGAGTGACAGGGGCCAGGTAGTGAGCGCATTTTTTCTCACCTTTAGAACAAAATTGAATTCCTTATTTATTTCGACGATAATGCGATGGGTTCTTTGCTTAGCTTCCTTTATTCAGTGGCTTTAAAAGGAAGAATCTAATTGAACTTACGGAGTTCAGGATCAAACGCATCGGGGTCACGTGACAAGGAGGCATTGAAGACCAAAGTCTTATTGAATCCTCGCTCCACCCTAGTTCCTCCGGCAATGCGTGCATTAATTGGACTGCTGATGACCCGGATGTAACCTTCACCTTTACCGAACACCTTTGTTCCCGCCATCTTCACGGTCAGTCGAACTGAGTAGCTACCCACTGGTAGGCTACCCTGCGGTATGAGCAATTCAGAAGAACCGTTTCTTGACAGGACTTTATCTGAATACAGATGAAATACCTCCCAGCTGAAAACTGTCGCGAAGGAAAGCTCACAATCGAGCTGCACTTCGGAAGGGATCAAAATCTGATTGGCTCTGCGCACGCTCAAAGGTGACGTCACATTTGGTGGTAAGCTAGGCAGCCTCACAGTTGGACTGCGACATGTACGCTCTTAAATGAAATAATTAGGAAAATAACATTAGTATTCAACGGTCTCGCCCACATTGAAAAGATTGCCTTTTGCCTCTTTGTCAAGACAAGTCTTGTTGCAAAACCATTCATCTGAAAATGTTTTACCTCTACAGGCTCATTTTCATGCAAATCAAGATCATTTTCATATGAAAGGACTCGTTTTGAAGCAGAGCCACAAGGGAACGTAGAAATGACCTAAATGAAAATGATTCTGCTTCCCAACCGTCTGAGTTAGAGTTTATAACACTTGCTGTTTGAAGGTTGAAACCATTACCTGCTAAAATGGTCTATGCTCATTATTTAGTAAGACTTTTTCTTCAAAAAAATGTATACGAGTACAATTCACATCCTCTTCTAATTTTTGCGAGCAATTCGAGCAAAGGCCAAATTTTGCGAGCACTTTCAAATTGGATGGCACCATTCGATACCCCTTTCATATGTTGGTTATCTTCCTCTGTTGGCGTGGTGTTAATTTGCTTTCTTAACACATTACCACAGGCGAGAAATAAAGCAAACAAAATCCTTGATAGGCTTAACATATTTTTCAAACTCTGTAGTTTACTTCCTTACCAGCTTTGTAAGTGTCACAATATTTGCCGATGAACCTTTCTTGGCAGTTACAATAAGGTCCATCCTCCACCAAGCACGTCCCTCCATTTAGACAGAGATAATTCTCACAGGGATCATCTGATACATTAAAAAAGTCAACGTTTTGTCAGCCAGTGACACAGATTTCTACTAAAAACAGGTTTTCTGCATGGGCGTAGCCAGGATTTTTCAAAGGGGGGGTCACACTGACTCATTCAGAGGGTACTCATCAGATTGTCACCTGAATATTGTAGGTTGTTTGCTTACAAAAAGGCTTACAAAGGGGGGTCACGGGCACCCCAAGACCCCCCCCCCCCTGGCTACGCCCTTGTTCTGGCTTCTCCCAACGTAACTCGAGCCTTTCGCACACAGATCGGACGATCTGCCACAATGTTACAAGGGAATTGAACACGTGAAGAACTGGGCGAGTCTAGGACAATGTGTCCAGTGGGTTAATGTAACGTACGTGATGTAATGTATTGTGACGTCCATTGACATCATTCCCTAGCTGGGAGTGTTACAGTAATCATCCGTTTGGCAAAAGCTCACAAAGTACAATCTTAGATATCACTGACCTGATGAAAACAAAATCTTTATCGAATAAAATGAAGATAAACAGAGCATGGATGACTGATTTAATCAATTTAAGGGATCGATGAATCTTTACTTACACATTTTCGTCTCGACGAGGATTGGTTCTGAGAACTCTCCTGAACCGCTTCTCGTGAAGGCAGCTACCCGGATCATGTATACCGTGTTATACGAAAGCCCGTCTAGAAGCACAGTATATTCGTCATTGCTTGTTTCGCGAGCAGCTGTCCGATTGTTCCCTTTAGCCCAGTATTCCACATTGTATCCATCAAGAACACCATTCTCTGAACCCTCAGGGATTGGGTTCCATTCCACGATAATGGACTTCGAATCTCGGTGTATCAAACGCAAATTAGTTGGGGCAGCACTTGGGACTAAGAAGATGAAAGCAATTCACATCGGTGTAATAAAGGGTACCAAAAATAACGCAAGAGCACATTTTGATTGAGACAGTAGAATGAAGACAAAAAGCCATGTTACCCCTGTTTCAAAACCAGTCTTCATGCCCAAACATTTCGTGTGTAATGTAGTTCATGTTTTGCAAATTCACGCTCATTTCCATTTGAAAGGTTTTACACTAGGATTTCTTTTGAAAAGAAGTTGAATCGGGCACTTGACTTTCAAATCCACTCGTTCTTTTCAAAAAGAGATAAAATGAGGCAGACTGTAGACTCCTTGACCATTTGTAAGCCGAGTATAGTGAGAGAATTCGAACTAAATGGTCGAACACTAAAGCCAGAAATATAATGAAATATTCACGGAATAGTAATGCACGTCAACTAATAGGGAAGTCGATCTGCGATCTAATCTGAACAAATAATTTTAAGTTCAATCTTACCCACTCAGTCTGAAAATCTTAATCCTTTACGAGTAATATTCACCTCAGTCGCGTTATTTTCGTTAATTTTCTTGCTTTCAAAATATTTTTTGGAACGATCGTTTTCTATTAGAAGTTTTTATACTCCTGAGATTTATACGATATCTTACCGCCTTTCATAGTTCGCGCAGTAATTGGCGCACTTTTGGGTCCTTCGCCGATGCTGTTCCTGGCCGAAACACGAATGACATAAAGCGTGTAAGCCTGTAGATTACCCAAACGAAGTTGCGTGTGATTCTGTGCTGGGAATGAGCGGTAATCACCCGGCTTCTTAGCATAACTGATGTAAACGTAATGTAGTAGGATTTCGCCATGACGATGCTGTTCCGGAACACTACTCCAAGTGACGAGCAAACTTGTAGGACTGGTTGCTTTTGCAGAAACTTGACCAGGTGGTACAGTTGGAGCTGGAAAAGAGGATTTGAAATCAAAGTCTGCAGTTTTGTTTATGAGGTTCATTATACAATGGGGCATATCTGTATTAGTCTAAGGCGAGGTGCAGTTTCTATTCTTCCAGGATAAATTTCTGCTTCACTAACTCTTAAATGACTTAGAAAGCTACGAACAAAACTAAGAGCGTTTGCTGAAACATACAGGTTACGAGTACCGGGGCAATCTTCGGAAACCTGTTCAACATTTCAGTTTTATACAGCTGTTTCGAGAAAAGTTGTCAGACCAAAGCGAGCTCCTTAAAACCAAGGAAAATTTGCGAGCCACCCAGCGTCAAGCAAACGATCACTTCGCAGTTCTTTTCTATTTATGGGTTGGGAGGTATAACAAAACGCTTAATGACTGGTCCCGAGGGAAACAGTGAGTTTTGTTCCCCGAGAGTCTCGGGGAAACAAAACTCACTGTTTCTCTTGGGGCCAGCATTAAGTGCATATTGTATTCAAAAGGCTTTCCGCGGAAACACTGCTTTGGCTCGTGTCTCATGTCACTGCCAGACTTGTGGGGCTTGTGTTGCACGCGGTTACCAAGTCAAGAGCTCGAGATGAAGGTGAAGAAATTTACAGGGATAAGCAAAAATTAAAGATTATAAATGACACAAATGTCGAATTTCCTCATTCAACATGGACCTGGGAGAGTGAAACAGAGACGAAACAATCGGGGAAATTTTAAAGCTTCTCAATTAGAGGTGCTGAGTCATTCATAAAATTGTAAAGCAGAACCAAGAATGTTTATCTTACGTATGAATGTATTGTAGACCTTCCAATGTCTGACTTGACTTATTAACCTATCTCTTCCCAAAGTTCGTGCTGTAAATGCCGTACTCTTGGGTCCTTCTCCATTATCGTTTACCAACAAAACACCAATCTCGTAAAGCGAGTAGACAAGAAGATTGGGTTTACTTAGATACGGGACTGTAAAGGATCCGTTCTGTGTAAAGGGAAGGTTAATATAAGTTTTCTTCAAACGGATCTTTCCATGGCGATTTTGCTGTAAAAGTCTACCCAACATGACAATTAGACTTGTAAAGCTTGTTAATATTACGAATTTACCAGAGGTCGGAAAAAAACAACTACTATTTTGTCTTTTGTCAAACTGTAAATAAGTTGCAAAATGGTTTTGCTAGATTACTCACCGGATAAAAAAATCTCACAGAAGTCCCCACCAAAATTCTCAGGACAATCACAGACAATATCACCAGATAATTGACAAGTTTCATTGTTTAAACAGGGAGAACGGCGACACGGATTATCTGGAAAATAAAATTGCGAGATAATTTTACCATATAGCCATAATTGAAAACCTGCATCGGCTCTATTCCAACTGGCTAGCCAAACAGTCATTCTCACGTCTTATCCGTTAGAAAACAATCTGCTTCTTGCCTAATTACAAGAGTTGAGTTGAAAAAGGAAAATGTCATTGGCAAGTAACAGAACAAGTGAAAAGGCAACTGAGAATGCAAGGGTTCATCAGCAGAAAAGTTAGTAATATTGTGTTTAAACCTGTTGAAGCGAACGTCGATTTTGCAGGCCCCACTCCTCCAGAACTCACTGCCGACACATTAATGGCATACATAGTATAAACATCCAGCTCGGTAAGGGTTGTGGTGTTTGTCGTGTAGCTCACATTCAAAAAACTAAAATTCCTCTCCAAACCAACTGGGTAATAAACAATTCTGTATCCAATAGGCTTCCCTTGAAGATACTGCTTTGGCACGTGACTCCATTTTGCCAGCAGACTTGTGGAGCTTGTATTGTACGCTGCTACCAAGTCGGGAGCTCGGGATGGAGCTGAACAAATATACAGTGATTAGCAAAACGTAGGGCGGGATTTCTAAACCGGAATCTACTGCACGTTCATTATTTCATAGATCGAGCTTGTTCATGAAAACAAGGAACAAATTTTTAGGTCTATTTTAATGAAGCGTTTTAATTACAGGTGTCTGGTCTTTAATAAGCTTTAAAAAGAAAATCAAGAATATTTATTCTGGATGTCTTGTAGATTTCCCATTTTCTGACTAGAGTTATTAACCTACCAATTGCCATAGTTCGTGCTGTAGATGCCGTACTTTTGGGTCCTTCTCCAATGTAGTTTACACCCGAAACACGAATCACGTACAGAGTGTAGATCCGGAGGTCATCAACATAGCTTTGGTTTGATCCAAGTACACGAACTAAATAGGAATCGTTCTTTTTATTGGCAAGGCTGATATATACATTATATCCAGAAATAACTCCATGGCGATGCTGTTCCGGAACACTACTCCAAGAAATCAACAGTCTTGTAGGGCTTGCTGCTGTTACGAAGACTTTACCAGGCGGTGCAGTGGGGGCTGAAAAAAATCAACAAACGCCGATTACCGTTTTGTCTTCTGTCGACCGTAAAGACCGTATAAACGTGTTCTAGATTTCATTCCACTAGATTACTCACCGGATACAAAAATCTCACAGAATTCACCATCGAATTTCTCGGGACAATCGCAGAACACAATATCACCAAATAATTGACAAGTTCCACTGTTAAGACAGGGTGAACGGCGACACGGATCATCTGGAAAATAAAATTGCAAGATCACTTTTACCATATGACCATAGTTGAAACCTGCATCAGCCCCATTCCAACTAAGTAGTCAAACAATCATTCTCACGTGTTATCGGTAAGAAAAGAATCCGCTTCTTGCCTAATTACAGGGGTCGAGTTGAAGTAAAAAATTGCCATAAAGGAGTAACAAAAAAGGTAAAAATGCAATCGAGAATGGAAGAGTTCTTCATTAGGAAAGTGAGTCAGTTGCTAAACAGTACAGGAATAATATTGTGTTTGAACCTGTTGAAGCGAAGGTCGATTTTGCAGGCCCCACTCCTCCAGAACTCACTGCCGACACATTAATGGCATAGATGGTGTAAACATCCAGCTCGGTAAGGGTTGTGATGTTTGTCGTGTAGCTCACATTCAAAAAACTAAAATTCCTCTTCAAACCAAGTGGGTAATAAACAATTCTGTATCCAATAGGCTTCCCTTGAAGATACTGCTTTGGCACGTGACTCCATTTTGCCAGCAGACTTGTGGAGCTTGTATTGTACGCTGCTACCAAGTCGGGAGCTCGGGATGGAGCTGAACAAATATACAGTGATTAGCAAAACGTAGGGCAGGATTTCTAAACCGGAATCTACTGCACTTTCATTATTTCATAGATCGAGCTTGTTCATGAAAACAAGGAACAAATTTTTAGGTCTATTTTAATGAAGCGTTTTAATTACAGGTGTCTGGTCTTTAATAAGCTTTAAAAAGAAAATCAAGAATATTTATTCTGGATGTCTTGTAGATTTCCCATTTTCTGACTAGAGTTATTAACCTACCAATTGCCATAGTTCGTGCTGTAGATGCCGTACTTTTGGGTCCTTCTCCAATGTAGTTTACACCCGAAACACGAATCACGTACAGAGTGTAGATCCGGAGGTCATCAACATAGCTTTGGTTTGATCCAAGTACACGAACTAAATAGGAATCGTTCTTTTTATTGGCAAGGCTGATATATACATTATATCCAGAAATAACTCCATGGCGATGCTGTTCCGGAACACTACTCCAAGAAATCAACAGTCTTGTAGGGCTTGCTGCTGTTACGAAGACTTTACCAGGCGGTGCAGTGGGGGCTGAAAAAAATCAACAAACGCCGATTACCGTTTTGTCTTCTGTCGACCGTAAAGACCGTATAAACGTGTTCTAGATTTCATCCCACTAGATTACTCACCGGATACAAAAATCTCACAGAATTCACCATCGAATTTCTCGGGACAATCGCAGAACACAATATCACCAAATAATTGACAAGTTCCACTGTTAAGACAGGGTGAACGGCGACACGGATCATCTGGAAAATAAAATTGCGACATCACTTTTACCATATGACCATAGTTGAAACCTGCATCAGCCCCATTCCAACTAAGTAGTCAAACAATCATTCTCACGTGTTATCCGTAAAAAAAGAATCCGCTTCTTGCCTAATTACAGGGGTCGAGTTGAAGTAAAAAATTGCCATAAAGGAGTAACAAAACAGGTAAAAATGCAACCGAGAATGGAAGAGTTCTTCATTAGGAAAGTGAGTCAGTTGCTAAACAGTACAAGAATAATATTGTGTTTGAACCTGTTGAAGCGAAGGTCGATTTTGCAGGCCCCACTCCTCCAGAACTCACTGCCGACACATTAATGGCATACTTGGTATAAACATCCAGCTCCGTAAGGGTTGTGATGTTTGTCAGGTAGCTCACATTCAAAAAACTAAAATTCCTCTTCAAACCAGCTGGGTAATAAACAATTCTGTATCCAATAGGCTTCCCTTGAAGATACTGCTTTGGCACGTGACTCCATTTTGCCACCAGACTTGTGGAGCTTGTATTGTACGCGGTTACCAAGTCGGGAGCTCGGGATGGAGCTGAACAAAGATACAGTGATTAGCAAAACGTAGAGCAGGATTTCTAAACCGGAATCTACTGCACTTTCATTATTTCATAGATCGAGCTTGTTCATTGAACAAGGAACAAATTTTCAGGTCTATTTTAATGAAGCGTTTTAATTACAGTTGTCTGGTCTTTAAAAGGCTTTAAATAGAAAATCAAGAACATTTATTCTGGATGTCTTGTAGATTTCCCATTTTCTGACTAGAGCTATTAACCTACCACTTGCCATAGTTCGTGCTGTAGATGCCGTACTTTTGGGTCCTTCTCCAATGTCGTTTACCCCTGAAACACGAATCACGTACAGAGTGTAGATCTGGAGGTCATCAACATAGCTTTTGTTTGACCCAGATACAGGAACTAAATAGGAATCGCTCTCTTCATTGGCAATGCTGATATATACATTATATTGAGAAATATCTCCATGGCGATGTTGTTCCGGAACACTACTCCAAGAGACCAACAGTCTTGTAGGGCTTGCTGCTGTTACGAAGACTTTACCAGGCGGTGCAGTGGGGGCTGAAAAAGATCAACAAACGCCGATTACCGTTTTGTCTTCTGTCGACCGTAAAGACCGTATATACGTGTTCTAGATTTCATCCCACTAGATTACTCACCAGATACAAAAATCTCACAGAATTCACCATCGAATTTCTCGGAACAATTGCAGAACACAATATCACCAAATAATTGACAAGTTCCACTGTTAAGACAGGGTGAACGGCGACACGGATTATCTGGAAAATAAAATTGCGAGATCACTTTTACCATATGACCATAGTTGAAACCTGCATCAGCCCCATTCCAACTAAGTAGTCAAACAATCATTCTCACGTGTTATCCGTATGAAAAGAATCCGCTTCTTGCCTAATTACAGGGGTCGAGTTGAAGTAAAAAATTGCCATAAAGGAGTAACAAAAAAGGTAAAAATGCAATCGAGAATGGAAGAGTTCTTCATTAGGAAAGTGAGTCAGTTGCTAAACAGTACAAGAATAATATTGTGTTTGAACCTGTTGAAGCGAAGGTCGATTTTGCAGGCCCCACTCCTCCAGAACTCACTGCCGACACATTAATGGCATACATGGTGTAAAGATCCAGCTCGGTAAGGGTTGTGATGTTTGTCGTGTAGCTCACATTCAAAAAACTAAAATTCCTCTTCAAACCAACTGGGTAATAAACAATTCTGTATCCAATAGGCTTCCCTTGAAGATACTGCTTTGGCACGTGACTCCATTTTGCCAGCAGACTTGTGGAGCTTGTATTGTACGCGGTTACCAAGTCGGGAGCTCGGGATGGAGCTGAACAAGTATACAGTGGTTAGCAAAAAGTAGAGCAAAATGTTTTAACCAGAAGCTGCCGTATTTTCATCATTTGATAGGGCGAGCTAGTCCATTGGAACGAGGAAGAAATTTTCAGGCATATTTTAATTAAGCGCTTTAATAAAAGGTGCTTGAAAAAGAAAATCGAAAATACTTATTGTAGATGTGTTGTAGATTTCCCATTTTCTGACTAGAGTTATTAACTTACCACTTGCCATAGTTCGTGCTGTAAATGCCTTACTTTTGGGTCCTTCTCCAATGTCGTTTACCCCCGAAACACGAATCACGTACAGAGTGTAGATCCGGAGGTCATCAACATAGCTTTGGTTTGACCCTGATACAGGAACTACGAAAGAATCGTTCTGTGTATTGGTAAGACTGATATATACATTATATTGAGAAATATCTCCATGGCGATGTTGTTCCGGAACACTACTCCAAGAAATCAACAGTGTTGTGGGGCTTGCTGATGTTACAAAGACTTTACCAGGCGGTGCAGTGGGGGCTGGAAAAGATCAACAAAAGCCGATGAGTGTTTTGTCTTCTGTCGACCGTAAAGACCGTATAAACTGTAATAACAAACATCCTAAGATGGGTGACAACCTCAAGTGTGGTTATTCCATATGCTTAGTCGCGTGACATACATTATGACTGACTAGGGAGTGGAAAGTAAACTTGCTACCCTTCTTGAAAAGAAGCAGAATAATAAAATAATATTCTAAACTAAAATTAATGTTACTGTCCTTGGTTTAAAGAAGATAAATCAACAACTGAGCGAAGTCTACAGGTGAAGCCGGTTTGGTGCTACGAGTTGTGTGCCATTGCGGGTGACATATGGTTCCGTAATGTTCTCCACTGCTGGTTCCAGGTGTATGGGTTGCTCCTGGGATGGGATTTCAGGCAACACAATGGGAGTTGTGGGTTGATCAGACTCAACATCCTTGGGTGGCTCCTTCTCCTGGAATACAGTTTTGTCTACATCAAGGGGGAGTTCTTCATTCAATCTATCATGTCCTGGTTCTGGGCATACTCGTAGATGTTGCCTGTTACGGCGATACTTTCTGCCGTCTTTAGCCTGCACCACATAGGATCTTGATGTATGGCGGTGTTTGACTACAGTGGCTGGTTTCCAGACTTTGGAATTTGTCCAAGGCTGCATGCGAACTTTCGTTCCAGGCTGGAGTTCTTTCATGTCCTTGCTTGCATGACGATCATGACATTTCTTCCGACTTTAAGTCTTTTCCAGGTAACTGGAGATTTCCTGCTGGTTGTGCATGTTGCATGCTGGTTGAAGCAAGCCTTCCATTATAGGCAACTTATCTCTCAGTGGACGACCCACGAGTAATTGTGCTGGGGACAGGTCAATGTTTGGCAATGGTGTTGTTCAATAATCCAACCGAGAAGGCCAGGTGCTTGCCATCATTTTTTCGTTAGGAGTTCTTAACAGTTTGTACAGCTCTTTTCACCTCTTCATTAGCTTTCGGGTAATGTGGCGAGCCATAATCTTTGGCAAATTCCTGGAACTCGAAACTGCTGAACTGGGGGCCATTATCCGAAACCACCACTGCTGGGATCCCATGGACTCCAAACGGCCTTTTCAACTCCTCTATCACTTCTTAAAAATTCCAACTTTGTGACTTCGATGAATTTGCTGCGGTAGCACACAGAGAGTAGATAATGTTCTCCGCGAAACGCAAAAGATCAGTTCCAATCTTCTACCAAGGGAGTGATGGTGGTACAGAGGGCTTGAGTGTCTCAGAGCGTTGTTTCTTGGCATAGTCCACGTACACACACGACAATTGGTGCCCATTTGCTCAATTTTCACTGACATTCCAGGCTAAAATAATACCTCTCTGGCTTTTTGACTATTCCTAAATGACTCTTGTGGATCCAACGGAGCATGTCAGGCCTAAGAGACTTTGGGACAATTAGGCGTGTTCCCTTGAAAAGGAGCCCGACTGCTGTGGCAACTTCATCTCGAAATGTCCAGTACGGTCTTGCCTCTACAGGAACTTGTACTTTAATGTCCGGCCATCCATTTTTCACCATTGCGAGAACTGCTTGTAGCTCAGGGTCCTTCTGGAATTCTTCATAGCGTTCATCTGAGACTGACAGGACTAGATTAATCGGTTTGAATTCTTCGTCAGCTCCACTGTCATCACTGTGCACAGATGCTCGCCTTGAAGTGTCTGCCAGGACTTGCTTGCTTCCAGGAATGTAGCGTATCTCCACATCGTACCCACGTACATTGAGAATCATTTTCTGAAGTCTCAGTGGTACTAGTGATAAAGGCTTGGTACTGATGGCTTGTAGAGGCTTATGATCTGTCTCAATGGTGACACTTCTGCCATAGATGTATTGATGAAACTTGCGACAAGCGAAAACAACTGCTAACATTTCAGTTTCAATTGGGTCATATCTTGTTTCAATGTAAGTAAGCGCTCTGGAGGCGTAACACACGGGTTTGTTGTCTTGTAACAGCACTGCTCCCAGCCCCTTTTTACTTGCATCACATTGAATAGTTACTGGCTTATCCACATCGTACTGGAGCTTACGACACAAGCTGCTTAATCTTCCTGAAGCTCTCCATCTGTGGATACTCCCAGTGGAACAATACATCTGATTTTTCTAGCTCTCTTAGGGGAACATCTACCGTGGACAGTCTAGGCAGATACCTGCTCAGAAACTGCACGAAGTTAAGGAGCCACTTCACATCTTCTTTTGTCTTTGGTTCTGTCATCTCATGAATGGCTTTAACCTTCTCGGGAGTAATCTTCAGGCCCTTTACGGTGCGTAGATGTTCTACATAAGGCACTTCTCCCTGGAGGATCTTGCATTTCCCTTTTGTTCGGTTTTAAGCCCTTTTTTGATGTTCTTTCCAGAAATTTCATCAATTGTTCGTCGTGTGTTGCGTCATCTCCCGAAATGACTAAGTCATTCATTATGACCTCAACACCATCCAGGTCTTCAACCATCTGGTCCATAGTTCTTTGGAAGATTTCTGGGGCATTTCTGTCGTTCTTCTTGGCGCACGATAACTCCAAGCTTTTCTTTCCTTTTCAGTTCTTTCTCTCTCTTAAGTACTGGTATCTTCCTTGGGGAATATACTACAGGGGTAGCGCCATCAGCCAGTTCAATGCGATACGTCCCAGGCAAGCATCCTAATCCTTTGAACAACTCTGGATAGTCATCTAACTCCACTCTTGTTCTTGGAAATGGTGTGTTGCTGGTCAGCTGGTAAACTCTCTTTAGTAGGCCAAGTTTGACACAGAAGTCTCCACTGAGCTCTGATTACAACAACACTACAACAAAGAACTGGACATCCTCGACATTATCTTTGTACTTGGCGCTCAAAAACACTTCTCCGCAAGGTTTCAGTCTGTGCTTAGAGGAGAAAATCATCACAGTGCTTGTCTTAGTCAGCAATGGTCTTCGCCTGAGACTGTTGTAAGTCTTCAGTGACATAACATTAGCCTTTGTAGCACTATCCAGCTGGAAGCGAACTTCAGTGTTTTCCACCGCAATAACTTCATAAAATTGCTCGTCTTCTGGAACACAGGTTGACTTAACTGAGTAAACAAACAGCGAGTCATCTTCGCTTTCTTCTTGGTCAGAGTCTCCTTCTGTTTCCTGGTCAGAAACCGGCTACTTCTTGTAGCTGATGGACTTCCCTTGACAAACAGAGTTTCGAGAAATGATTAATCTTTTTGCAGTGTCTGCACTGTTGCCCCATTGCTGGGCATTTCTTGTGTGCTTTGTCATAACCACACCGTCTGCATTTGTATTTCGATTCAACATCCTTCGCTTCGGTGGTCTTTAAGTGCTGTCCGGCGACGATTCTAAGGCCGTCGTTTTCCTGACTAAGGGTTTTAACGGTTGGGTCTTCGTCGCTGGCGAGCTTTTTCAGACTACTGAGGTTTGTTTCGTAATTTCGACCTGTTTCGATGGTTTTTTCACATGTCAGCACGTCTGCTTGATCCAAGCATTTCTCACGCTCTTTGGGATGTTGACAACGAAAAACGATCGCGTTTCGAACCACACGTTCTTCTTCTTTTGGCCACAATCCTTAGCTAGAATCTTCAGATCTGTAACAAACGAGTCGAAGCTCTCATTGTTTCTCTGACGTCTTTCGTTAAATTTCAAAGCAGCCATTATGTGTTTTTTTTTCGTGGCGCGCAATATTCTTCGAATTTCTTTAATACGACCTTCAATTTCGCCGCATCTTCGGGTTTTTCGAATGTGAAACCTTTGAATACATCGAACCCTTTATCGCCTACCCACAGCTTCAGGTAGCTCACCTTCACGCTCTTTTCTTTCTCGTGCAACGGACCGTCAAAAAGGCATTCTGCTTATCGGCTGAAACGCGCCATTCTTGATGCAGACCTTGCGTGTCCACGATATCCCCGGAGGTTTGAATTTTGCCTTTGTGGCTGTTTTTACGATCTCCGTGAATTCTATTCTGTGCTCTATCTCCAGTCAACTTTAAAATGGATATAAATCTTTCTGACACCATAAACATCCAAAGATGGCTGACAACTTCAAGTGTGTTTATTCCCTGTGCTTAGTCACGTAACATACATTATGACTGACTAGGGAGTGGAAAGTAAACTTGTTGCATTTTATATCACATAAACATGTTCTTGATTTGACTACATTACTCACCGGATACAAACATCTCACAGAAGTCACCATCAAATTTCTCAAGACAATCACAGAACACAATATCACCAGATAATTGACAAGTTCCATTGTTAAGACAGGGTGAACTGCGACACGGATTATCTGGAAAATAAAATTGCGAGATCCTTTTTACCATATAGCCATAGTTAAAAACCTGCATCGGCTCTATTCCAACTGGCTAACCAAACAGGATTCCCATGTCTTATCCGTACGAAAACAATCAGCTTCTTGCCCAATTATAAGGGTTGAGTTGAAATACGAAAATGTCATGGGGAAGTTTATTTTACTTATTTTTTTTTACCACAAAATACAAATAACGATAAAACTGAAGACAGTTACACAAAAGCAAATGAAAGGGGCGAAGAAGCCCAAAAAGAAACCATGGGGCTTATAGACATTGGGCTACTCAGAGTAAAAAATAACTGTTAACAGTAATAGTAAGGCCAATATCGAAAGTAAAATACAGTGAAGTCAAGTATAAGTTAACTAATTACATAAACTGAGTTGACAAAATATAAAGTATGATAAAGTATGTAACAATGTATTTAATGAAAATATTAAACTTGTGAAGATAGATAACTATTAATTTACTATAAGATTTTTAAGCTAATAATTCACATATATTGTTTTTCAATTTCGTGTTGAATGGGTGGAGAGAATTAGATTCTTTAATATCACTTTCTAAAGAGTTATAAGAAGTTGGTCCTTGGAAACTGACAGAAAATTTACGAAGGTTTGTTTTACAAAAAAGGTGAAAATCGTTCGCGTATCTAGTGGCATAGCATGAACTTGTTTTTTTTTTATAGAAAAATAATTGTTAAACTCTAAAGGCTCCAAAATAGTCATTCCCACGTGTTATCCGTAAGCAAACAATCAGCTTTTTGCCTAATTACAAGGGCTGAGTTGAAATAAGAAAATTTCAAGGGAAAGTAACAGAAAAAAAGAAAACGCAACTGAGATTGGAAGGGGTTATTATTAGGAAAGTGAGTCAGTTACTAAACAGTACAAGAATAATATTGTGTTTAAACCTGTAGAAGCGAAGGTCGGTTTTGCAGGCCCCACTCCTCCAGAACTCACTGCCGACACATTAATGGCATACATGGTATAAACATCAAGGTCGGTAAGGGCTGTGGTGTTTGTCGAGTAGCTCACTTGCAAAAAGTTGAAATTCT
Organism: Platygyra sinensis; assembly: GCA_019787425.1. Taxonomy (NCBI): domain Eukaryota; kingdom Metazoa; phylum Cnidaria; class Anthozoa; order Scleractinia; family Merulinidae; genus Platygyra; species Platygyra sinensis. The sequence continues at coordinate 133,197 of JAHPZR010025112.1, forward strand.
TCTCCAAACCAAGTGGGTAATAAATAATGTTGTATCCAATGGGCTTTCCTTGAAAATACTGCTTTGGCATGTGACTCCATTTTGCCACCAGGCTTGTGGAGCTTATGTTGTACGCGGTTACCAAGTCGGGAGCTCGAGATGGAGCTGAACAAATATACAGCGATTAGCAAAAAGTAGAGCAAAATTTTTAATCCAGAATCTGCCGTATTTTCATCATTTGATAGGACAAGCTTGTTAATTTTCAAACTCATTAATAATTCATCAAGTTAAAACAAAGAAAATCACAATCGTGAAGGAAGTTTGGATACTCGGTCTTAATTAGCATAGATTTTATCGAGATTACTTCTCAGTTTATTCCTTAGTTTTTGTTTCGATTGAGAAAATTCATCAACACACTCGAGACAGTGTTTCATCGGCTATAAAAACACCTCGAATTTCGTCAAAAATACTTCCCTGCACGTCGTATTTTCAACTCTCTTCTCGGTGTTTGGATATCCCGATGAAACACTGTTTCACGTGTTTGATATATTACTTGAAACAAGAAAGAATTTTTAGGTATATTTTAATTAAGCGTTTTAATTAGAGGTGCATGCTTAGTCTTAAATAAGCTTGAAAACGAAAATTAAGAATATTCATTGTAGATGTCTTGTGGATTTCCCATTTTCTAACTAGAGTTATTAACCTACCACTTGCCATAGTTCGTGCTGTAAATGCCGTACTTTTGGGTCCTTCTCCAATGTCGTTTAACCCCGAAACACGAATCACGTAAAGAGTGTAGATCTGGAGGTCATCAACATAGCTTTGGGTTGACCCAAATACAGGAACTAAATAGGAGTCGTTCCGTTTATTGGCAAGGCTGATATATACATTATATTGAGAAATATCTCCATGGCGATGTTGTTCCGGAACACTACTCCAAGAGACCAACAGTATTGTAGGGCTTGCTGCTGTTACAATGACTTTACCAGGCGGTGCAGTGGGGGCTGGAAAAGATCAACAAACGGCGATTACCGTTTTGTCTTCTGTCGACCACAAAGACAGTATAAACGTGTTCTTGATTTTCACTAGATTACTCACCGGATACAAAAATCTCACAGAAGTCACCATCGAATTTCTCAGGACAATCACAGGTCACAGTATCGCCAGATAATTGACAAGTTCCATTGTTACGACAAGGTGAACTGCGACACGGATTATCTGGAAAATAAAATTGCGAGATTATGTTTGCCATATTGCCATAGTTAAAAACCTGCACGGCTCTATTCTAACTGGCTAGCCAAACAGTCATTCTTAAGTCTTATCGGTAAGAATGCAATCAGTGTCTTGCCTAATTACAAGGTTTGGGTTGAAACAATAGTCATGCGAAAGTTAGACTTGTATTTAAATAGGTAGTCCATACGTACATAGTGGGTGATAACTTGGAATGACACAGAGAAAGGATGAATGGAAAAAGTGTATCATAGAACTAAGATACAACAACCCTGAACAATAACAACTAACAAAATAGCGAGTCATGAACAATACCGGTGATATTGAAATTGGAGTGCGAATAATCTCTTTCGGGAGAGCCGAAACGAATCATGATAAAGTGGGTTCGCCAAAACAACAGTGAGGCGTAAATTCACATTGCACATAATTTGCATAGACTTTTAAGTTTTTTTTAATACTGACACACGGTCTTTCATCCACTTTGGTGTTTCTTTTTTCTTGACTGGGTGACTCTTTGGCCCTTCTTGAGCTGGTGTCAGTGGAAGAGGTACAGCTTCTGTTTGTGATTGTGATTCCACCAACTGGATCCTGTTCAAAATAACTCCTTCCTTGTCTGTTTAGCAGAAGATACCCTCTCAAACTCCTACCTTAATGAGGCCATGAGATGGTGGAGTTTTCTAAAAAAAACAACTAGCTCTATGCACTTGGTCGGGTTTAATTGGAAGAGATTATCGTGAGACCAGATAGATATGTGATTGACAGCTTCCTGTAAAGAGCTTTCCCCAGAAATTGACACCACCTCCGAAACAGATGTGTCGTCTGCGAACTTCCACATGGAGAGGCATCTGTGATGACACGGTTTTCTTGAAAAATGCAATGACGGGTGCTTGGGTCAGATGCCTTTCAACCGCTTGGAAAGCATTTTCTTCAGCTGTGCCCCACTTTCATTTAGCATGTGTCTTGGTCAGATCCCATAATGGGCTGGCAATGATCGCAAAGCTTGGAATGAACCTTGAACGATATTGCACCAAACCAAGGAAGCTTCGCAGCTCTGATTGATCCTTTGGTCTTGGTGCCTGCACGATGGCTTCAACTTTGTCATTAGATACTTACAATCCGTTGTCGGTTGACACGTTTCCCAGGTACTCCATGCTGCGCACACTTGTCGTAGTTCAGTGTCAAACCATCCTCTTCTAACTTCTTCATCACTTGATTCAGCCTTTCATCATGCTCTTCTTCAGATTTAAGTGCCAAGTCAGACGCAGATATCATCATGAATATTGTGTGTTCCAGGGAAATCTTTGAGGATCTGCCAGATGATGTGCTGAAATTTCTCAGTGACCATATTTAAACCAAATTAGTGACGCTTGTAGCGGTAAAGACCATGCAATGCAATGTCTCTTGACTCTGGAACAAGTTCTATTTGGTGAAATACCATATTCAAATCTAACTTGGAGAATACTTTTGCCCCTGACATTTCTTGCAGAGTTTCTTCAATAGTAGGCACAGGGTAATTCTATCTTAGTATCTCTCGATTGGCTTACCTCATGCCTGGACATATGCACACATCACCATTTGGTGTTTCTAGAGCGAGAAAGGGATTAATCCATCTTGTAGGCCCTTTAACTTTCTCTATCACATCGAGTACTTCAAATTCCTCTAATTTGTCAATAACCTTTTTGTTTCCTGCTGAACGGAATTCTTCGCATGACTTGATTAATCGGAGTGACACTTTCATCTATATGCAGCTTTAATTGGAGATTTTTCAATTTTCCAAGGCCAGTAAACAATCGTGGGTACTTTGCCTTTAGGGAAACCCTTCTTATCATTGACGTTTCTGGATTCCCGAGCAAATACAGATACACCTACTTTCAGAACACCTAATTCTTCAGAGAACCGTCTGCCTAGCAATGTGTCTGCTGTGCCTGGGATTACAAAGAAATCAGCCTTGAACGACGTTTGTTTATCAGGTACAGAAGTATTCAGCATACATTTTCCACTAAGTTTTAGGGGTTCCTGAGATGCATAAGCATAAACTCTCCTGTCATTCTTCAACAACTCAGCGTTTCTTTTGAAACTTTATCAAACACTTGCCGAGACATTAGGTTGCAGGTAGGACCCGAGTCTATGATGACACTGACAGGCTCGTTTTCGATCATAAGAGTGTTTGACTCACCATCTGAAGCACTTAAGACATAGTATCCATCATCTTCACTGGCGTCACCTCCTTCCACATTACTCTTTTCAGGCTGGTCGCCTATCTTTCGTACGCCGTCTCGTTTTCTTCCAGATTTCCTTCTACGCTTGCTATCGCCTCTTCCCTTGCCTTGTTCGTCTGGTTTCGTGCGACAACAGACCTCCATGTCGCCAGTAATTCCATATTGCTGCAAGTATGTTTAGGGGAAACTTCACAATCTTTCGCCATGTGACCCGGCATAGCACATCTCCAGCATTTGCCCTGCCATGGCTGCTTGCTGTTCGCTCGTTTATCGCCTTTACCTCCGTCTTCCCTGGTACGATTCACAGTGTCTTCGCTGGCAAGAACCATGACATCCTTATTGTGATAGATGCTGACGATTTCGAGTAGTTTGGAAAGGTTAAGATTTTCTTCGCGGTAGAATTTGCTTTTCAGTTCCTTGTTTGTGACAAGGGAAATCGCAATATCTCTCACCTGGTTATCTTCCTCTTCGCCATAGTCACAGTGTTCCGCCAAACTAATCAGGCAAGTAATAAAGTTGTTGATCGTTTCACCCGGGTTTGGTTTGCTCGCAAGCAGTTTTTGTCTCGCTAGAAGTACTTTGAAGTGATTCGACAGACATGTCACCGCTTTGTCAAACTCTTTAGTGTCACCTTTTACTTAGTCTGGATACGTCTTGAAGATTTCGCGGACTCCTGGGCCGGCGAGATGCAAGAGTAAAGCTCGCTTTTGCACTTTGTCTTCTACCCCAGAAGCTGCCACGTACAGTTCGAGCATCGGCTTTACGCTTGTCCCAGCGCTGTGCTAAGGTGGCCGGTTCCCCAATGCAGTCGAAGGGACAGATACAAGGTAAACTACTTAATGTAACCGCCATCCTCGTCGCCAAATGTAGCGTTTTTCGATTAACCAGAGACATGTTTTGACACGACAACTTTTAATGCTCTATTTTAAGGTGGCTCGAAATAGTTTTCATTTTCCCCAGACTAGTTTTACAAATTCTTTTACAATTACAGTTTGGTTTATCGTATCAGTGTGAAATTTATTGCAGACACAAATGAAACGTCATAGAATCATTACATTATATTTTTTCCAGAAAACCTGTTACCATGGCAACGATGTTATGCATTCAGTTGCACCCCCAAAATCGAAAGCTATCGTGTTATTACGAGAACGGATCGGTGAAATCTTCTCAAACTCCTATATTACATGTTATTAGGAATGATCGTCAAAATATGCAATTTTAAAAAAATTCTGTAGGACAGAAGAAAGGAAAAACCTAATTTTCGACTATTGCTTCTTAATTTTTTTTCCCACCTACAGAATTTTTTAAAAATTGGTCTATATACGCATCCGATTGATCTTAGTTGTCACCGAAAATTTGAAAAATATTCACCGACTGGAAGCGAAAATATTAGCGCACGAAGTTGGAAAATATGAAAAAGTCACGGTCGACTAGATCCCACTTTACGTATGCGCGAAGTTGCTCACGCGCGTCCAATCGAGTTCCTACGCGTGCAAAACGACCGGCTTCCATCCAGACTTATTCTTTGTGACAAGGAGATATTTTTTCCTTACGATCGTTTTACGGGTTACAAGAAAAGTAACCAAAACCAATTTGGGAGAGTTTTACCGTTCGCGTTTGCATTAACGTGTAACAAGATATATTTTCTCTACTCTTCTCTCTCTGATTTTGATTCATTCCGCTGACGCGTGCATCTTAGTAATGGCGTGTGTAGGTTGCGCGCGCGCGTGCAGCTAAAAACCCTTTCGAGCCTCCTTAAGATGGCATCCCCTGTTGCTACCAGCACATGTTCACTACCAAATAAGGAAATAACAAATATGGACATCACTACAGCTAAGGCTGCTAATTATATTTAAACTTCAAGTGAATAAGGAGCGAAAATAGTTTTACTGCTATCAATATTATCAGCTACAGCGGGATTTGAGTTGGTCTGTATGTCATTCGCGAGTCGAGTACAAGCGATACAAATAAATCTGTGTAAGCCACAAGCGACTCATTTTCCGCATTTCATACATGCGAACCAAACTTTTCAATACTGGCAAATATATGGCCTCTAAGTGAAACAAAATTACAATAGAACACCAGAATTTAAGTCCCCTTGAAGCATCCTCGGAATTCCTTGACCACTAAATAAATATGCCAACGACTTGCCTGTATTGTTGTAATGTATTCCCCATTCTCACTTCGCTGCACACGTACGTGATATTAACGGTAGCTCTACGAAAACTGCAGACTTGCTCAAAGAAGATTCAGTTTTGCTCAAGGTATTCCAAGTTTCCCCCAAGGCAATTATCAAAGTTCTCAAAGATCACTAGGAGATGACGGGCTTGTGTGGATCCACGCTCTGGTATACTGTCTCAGTATTTGTGTGTAAAACACCTTAATTAAAAATAAAGCTATGTTTTCATGTGAAAAGGTTGCCTTTGGCTCCACAATATCAAAAAAGACTTCTGCATATTAGTACAATTTCTATGAGTAACACTTAAAACCACGTGAAGGTTGAAAAAACCAGCGCGACATGTAACAACAAGCATCGTTCGGGGCAACCTTCATGGGACGGATGGTTGATTGCTGGTAACACGTACGATATGTCTGTCACGCAAAATAAATTGATACTTCGTGGTTATGTACATTTTAATACTATGTTCGTTTTTTTTAAATCTTTCCACACATTTTCCCAGCACAACAACAGAATTTTTGCAGCTACCGTCTGGAAAATATTTCACATAATCCCCTACCCACTTCTTCCAACCCTTAAAGAGCGCGTGGTAAATATATGCCAGCACTGATAAATTTGCATGCACAAATGTGACACCAGAACGAAGAAACGGAGCCCATTTTATAACTCATGCGCCTTACTTCGAATTAGTAATAAGAAAATGTCAAGGGGAAGTAACAGAACAGTTAAAAATGAAACCAGCAGGGATGGAAGGGTTCTTCGTTAGAAAAGTGAGTCAATTACTAAACAGTGAAAGAAAAGTATTGTAATTGAACCTGTTGAAGCGAAGGTCGCTTTGGCCGGCCCCACTCCTCCAGAACTCACTGCCGACACATTAATGGCATACATGGTATAAACATCCAGCTCGGTAAGGGTTGTGGTGTTTGTCGAGTAGCTCACTTGCAAATAATGGAAATTCTTCTCCAAACCAAGTGGGTAATAAATAATGTTGTATCCAATAGGCTTCCCTTGAAGATACTGCTTTGGCACGTGACTCCATTTTGCCACCAGACTTGTGGAGCTTGTGTTGTATGCGGTTACCAATTCTGGAGATCGAGATGGAGCTAAACAAATACACAGTGATTAGCAAAAAGTAGGGAGGGATTTTTAAACCGGAATCTACCGCATTTTCATTATTTGATAGGGCGAGTTTTTGCATTGAAACAAAGAAGAAATTTTAGATAATATTAAGAGGGGGGAGGAACAGAATAGGGAGGAGGGAGAAATGGCCCAAAAAAAGTTGGGAGGAGGGAGAAAGAGGGGGAAAAAGTAGGGAGGAGGGAGAAAAAGAAACGTAACCGTTTAGGGAGGAGGGAGAAATTGGCTCAAAAAGTAGGGAGGAGGGAGAAATTGGCTCAGAAAGTAGGGAGAAGGGAGATTTACCCCCCTGTTCCCCCCCTCTATTAATTAAGTGTTTTAATTAGGGGTGTTTAGTGTTAAATAAGCTTGAAAAAGAAAAATCAAGAATATTTATTATAGATGTCTTGTAGATTTCCTATTTTCGAACTAGAGGTATTAACTTACCGTTTGCCATAGTTCGTACTGTAAACGCCGTACTTTTGGGTCCTTCTCCAATGTCGTTTAGTCCCGAAACACGAATCACGTAAAGAGTGTAGATCTGGAGGTCATCGATATATTTTTGGGTTGATCCAGATACAGGAACTACAAAGGAATCGTTCCGTTTATTGGCAAGGCTGATATATACATTATATTGAGAAATATCTCCATGGCGATGTTGTTCCGGAACACTACTCCAAGAGACCAACAGTATTGTAGGGCTTGCTGCTGTTACAATGACTTTACCAGGCGGTGCAGTGGGGGCTGGAAAAGATCATTAAATGCCGATTACCGTTTGTCTTCTGTCAACCGTAAAGACCGTATAAACGTGTTCTAGATTTCACTGGATTACTTACAGGATACAAAAATCTCACAGAAGTCACCATCGAATTTCTCAGGACAATCACAGAACAACTGATTATCACCAGATAATTGACAAGTTCCACTGTTAAGACATGGTGAACTGCGACACGGATTATCTGGAAAATAAAATTGCGAGATTATTTTTACCATATGGCCATAGTTAAAAACCTGCATCGGTTCTACTCCAACTGGCTTGCCAAACAGGCATTTCCACGTCTTATCCGTAAGAAAGCAATCAGCTTCTTGCCTAACTACAGGGGTTGAGTTGAAATAATAAAATGGCATCGGGAAGTAACAGAACAGGTGAAACGCAACCAAGAATGGAAGTGTTCTTCATTAGGCAAGTGAGCCAGTTACTGAAACAGTACAAGAGTAATATTGTGTTTGAACCTGTTGAAGCGAAGGTCGATTTTGCAGGCCCCACTCCTCCAGAACTCACTGCCGACACATTAATGACATACATGGTATAAACATCCAGCTCGGTAAGGGTTGTGGTGTTTGTCGTGTAGCTCATTTGCAAATAATGGAAATTCCTCTCCAAACCAAGTGGGTAATAAATAATGTTGTATCCAATAGGCTTCCCTTGAAGATACTGCTTTGGCACGTGACTCCATTTTGCCACCAGACTTGTGGAGCTTGTGTTGAACGCGGTTACCAAGTCGGGGGCTCGAGATGGAGCTGAACAAATATACAGTTATTAACAATAAGTAGAGCCGGAGTTTTAAACCAGAATCTACCGCATATTCATTATTTGATAGCGCCAACTTGTTCATTGAAACGAGGAAACAATTTTCAGGTATGTTTTAATTAAGCGTTTTCATTAGAGTTGTTTAGTCGTTAATACGCTTGAAAAAGAAAATAAAGAATATTTATTGTAGATATCGATGTCCTGTAGATTTCCCATTTTTTGACTAGAGTTATTAACCTACCACTTGCCATAGTTCGTGCTGTAAACGCCGTACTTTTGGGTCCTTCTCCAAAGTCGTTTACCCCCGAAACACGAATCACGTAAAGAGTGTAGATCTGGAGGTCATCAACATAGCTTTGGGTTGATCCAGATACAGGAACTAAAAAGGAATCGTTCTGTTTATTGGCAAGGCTGATGTATACATTATATTGAGAAATATCTCCATGGCGATGTTGTTCCGGAACACTACTCCAAGAGACCAACAGTATTGTAGGGCTTGCTGCTGTTACAAAGACTTTACCAGGCGGTGCAGTAGGGACTGGAAAAGAGCAATGAATAATTAATTTTTGGTCGACCCGTAGACGATTTCTAAACTGATTTTCTTCAGATTACTCACCGGATACCAAAATCTCACAGAAGTTACCACGGAATTTTTCGGGACAATCACAGAACACACCATCACTAGATGATTTACAGGTCCCGTTGTTACGACAAGGTGATCTGCGGCACGGATAATCTTGAAAGTAAAATTCATTGAGTTGAAATATGAAAATGTGAAGGGTAAGGAACTCAACATGTACATTTGAAACTGAAACTATGAATAGAGGACTTCTTATACAGTGAACCGATTTACTTAACAGGGTAAGAATATTAGTCTTTTTGCACCTGTTGAAGCGAAGGTCCATTTTCCAGGCCCTTTTCCACCAAGACTCACAGCAGACACTTTAATGGCATACTCGGTATAAACATTCAGCTCCGTAAGGGTTGCGGTGTTTGTCGTGTCTTTCACACTCACAAAGTTTAAATCACTCTGTAAACCAACTGGGTAATAAATAATCATGTACCCAATAGGCTTTCCTTGGAAATACTGCCTTGGCACGTGACTCCATTTCACCACCAGACTTGTGGAACTTGTGTTGTACGCGGTTACCAAGTCAGGAGCTCGAGATGGGGCTGATGAAATGAAACACAAATTCATTATTACAAGAGATGATTGGTTTAAAATTTTCCCCTTTTTATTTTTCTGGCATGTTAAGCTATTAATATTTCGTGACTAACAGACCAAAATTCTTTATGTCCTTGTTGTTGATGTGCCAGTTTTACCATGAAACTAAAAATGCTGAATATTGGTATCGTTCCATTGAATTTAACTGGCCTATGTTGCATATCAACTTAAAGGGGCTCAGTCACGTTTGAAAAGCTTAGCAAAACTTTTCAAATTCGTTGTTTGCAATCCGTGTCAATCTTCTCCATCCTTAACCAACCTTGTTCCTTTATGGTTTATTATTATCTCTTGGATGTTTTTCTATCTTTATAAAGTGTTATTTCTAGGTTTCTTTCAATTCAGTTAACGGTTATTTTTTCGATGTTCAAAATAACTCAAGATGCCGTGACTGAGCCCCTTTAAACAGCTATACAGAAAGAATAGGTTTCAAGAGGTTATGAGAGTGATTATCTATAAGAATAAGACTGCAATTGCAAGGTATCTTTCGACTGACAGTTGGAGAGGAAGTGAGTGAGTGGGCAATCTGAGCCACAACTCGTAATAAATACATCAAACAGGAAATATCGATTCTTTAATGACTTTTAGAAAGAAAACTCCGAGGTCCTTCTGTTGATCGTTCTCCATTGAGGAGCACTGGTTCATACACGAAGTCAAGACTTTGTGATTGATGACTTTCTTGAATTTTTTCATCGGTCTTCTTGCCTTGTCTGTGAATTGACATATCGCGAAAAAAATCATGTCTTTAGCACTCTCGGTTGAAGATCAGTTTACCTCTATCTGCTTTTGTAGTAACAATGATGCTTTGCGAACTGTCGGGAGGGATTCCTTCAACTGATAAACCGTGAACTGGAAACACCTCTATAACGTAAGGAGTGTTGCTATGGAGACCTTCGATTAGTGTAGAGTGCACGTTCCAGGCAACGAACTGACTGAAATGGGTATTTTGCACCAGAACTTTGTAGCCGAGAACGAAGAGTTCTGGAACTGGATTCCACTCCACACGGACACTTTCGAATGTCACGTAGCTCGCTCTGAGTCTGGTGACCTTGGTAACAAAAACTGAAGAAAACAAGAGAGAGAGAAAAAAACCAAGTGAATCAATAGATACATCAGTGACTGACTGATGGATTGACCGACCGACCGACCGACTGACTGACTGACTGACTGAATAAGTGAATGTTTGCGGATTTGAAATGATAAACAAGCGAAGGTATGGGTAAATGGCTGAATGGGTGAAGAAATGAATGCATGGCGTATGTAGGTAATAAGTGAATAAAATAATGAATTGATAACTTCATTGATGCACAATTAATTAGTCGTTAGGTGAATAATAGAATGAGGAAGAGATTCCCTACTTGTGAAGCGGTAAACATCTGTCACGTTTTGTCCTCCTCTTCCTCCCAGACATCCTTGTGAAACGTGAAGCCGCGGTAATATAGCGGAGACATCTGAATAATTATAACCAAGACATTCACTTCCATTGTGTACAGCAAACACCCTGCGACCACGCGAAAAAGCTATAGAGCCACAGGCTTGGACAAAATTGGACCTTTCAAACGGAGGCTCTTGATTCCTCAGCAGGTTTATCAGATCTTTTTCCACAGAGAAACAACCAATTCGCTCAAGGAACACTTGTAAGAAAGCAAACACATGTCACGCGATTGATTTGACAGATTATCTCCACAGTTTCAAGGAAACTAGAAACTGAATAAGTTGGTTCTATTTACCAATATTTTCTGTAGTTAGTTTTTCCAGCGATAGGCGATCACCTTAACAATGCTTTTAGTCTTCCTCAATTTAAATTTAAATCTCGAAAGTGTTGGGTATGGATAACATATGATCGTTCACTGCAGTAAACACCCTGAAAGCTACCCTGTTAATTGACTTGCTGCGTACCTCAGAGAATGAATGTATTTTTTGAATAAGAACCTTGCTCAGCAGACCTCTTGCTTGACTTTTTTCTTAAAAATAGATTGTCTTTGCTTTGTTTATAGGCATTGTTCGGACCTCTTGGTGATCAGACGGGTAGTTAGAAATTCAGCTTTATGATGCAATGTAGCGGGGCGCAATGTTAACTTACAGTACTCGCCGACATCATAGCTAGGTGTTCCTGCAGTCTACTTACCAGAGTGGGGTTTGACAAAGCAGTTGGGTACTCCACTAGCTGAATTGCTGTCATAGCAACAGTCACGCAACAAGCACTGCTGCTGTGTTATGCTTGGCCAACCACATTGAACTCTACCAAGAGTTGTACTTGAATTGCAAAGGCCTGGGGAGAGAACTCTGGTGTTGTCATATGCAGGGTTTACTGAATTACATATAGCATACCTTAAACTTCATTTAGAATGCTTGGTTTTAAGGCTTTTGCATTTTCTTTAAATGATAAGTAGGAATGCGTCTTAAACAAAAGTTGCTTCAGGACTTATCGATGTTTTATTTACAATGAATGTCAAATTACTACCTATTGTTTTGTGACAAATTTCGTTTCAATCTTGACGCAAAATACGAATTTCATCACGTCATTTCATACGCACACCTCGTGTGAGCGCATTTACGTATTTGTTTAATTGTTCCGCGGAGTAGTGTAATATGACACTAATTTTACCGCTCAGCAGGATTGCTGCTCGTAAGTCACATGCACATTTGTAGGTCAGTGTGTACAAGGCCAACGAATATGGATTGACTTTATACTGATTTTAAAAGGGTTCAAAACATTTTCTGGCTATTCTTAAGGTACTTCCACCGTTTATTAAATAAAAGTGAAAAAACAAATTATAGGAGTGCTAAAGAGTGTTACCTCGCAAAGCTTTCTTGGTCTTCATAGTAACCTTAACCAGACCTTGTTTGGTAACCTTTCCCAGCATGCTGTTCAGGTCTTGAATGTTACAAGTTCTACCGTACCACCAGGCTCCTTTATTCCTGAGCGCGCATGATCCGTTTACCATGTCGTTATCACGATCCCAAGTGGAGAATGCAGAGTTATTTGCATCCCAGAGAATGTCGCTTAGGTTTCCTTGGTATTTCCCTACATGAAGGTTGTAGTTATCGAATGGACTCGACAGGCGGAAACTATCATATTCAGCAAAAAATGTTTGCTTGCGCCCATCAATAGAAGCGGATTTCTCAATTCTCAGAATGTGCTCTCCCCTGCGAGTTATACTATGTATGTAAAGATTTCCAAGCCAGAACTCCAAACCATGTCTGCCGAAACCTTTTTTGTATGAAGCCCAACCTCTTGTAAAGTTAACGGAAGCATTGATGCGTTGTTGAAACACAACCCATCCGCCATTAGGACCGCTCATGTCGCACCACCCTCGAAAATGACTGTTGTCCGGTGTGCGCAGATTGTAAAGACCATCAGAACGGCGTCCGTGCATGAAGAGAGTCTGGCAGCTCTCGGCTAGGAATGAAATTAAACGTAATAGGTTAGCCCGGTTCAATTCTTGTAAGGCCGTTTCCCCACCCTAGGCAAAAGAAGTCATTTTGGGCTCGAGTCTGACTTGCAGAAGTTACAATTGACGAGGTCTACCAATGATATTCCAGGCTAAAAGCCTGGCCCCAGTTGTTCAAAACCTGGATAACGCTACCCACCGGATAAATCGCTATCCAGTGGATAAGTGTTAACAAAACAAACTACGCTATCCACTGGATAGTGATTTATCCGGTGGATAGCGTTATCCACCTTTCCAAAGTAACGGTTACTTTTATAGCAATTCAAATTCCCTCGGACAAGAGAGACTTTTCTCGTCGGGCCGGTTTACGAAACGAAAGTTGGTTTCAAAAATCGGGTTCTTCGAGAAATCGGGGGTAAATTACAGTTTTTAACTAAGGAGAGGGAAAAAACTTTTGGTCCGAGTTATGGAGTCGTACGAAAAATCCGGGAATCGAGACTTCTGTTTGACTATTTTTCGAGCTTTGAGTGAGCTTATCTGTTATCTTCTCCAAAAGCGGCCGAGATTGGCCTTGTAACGGTGTACTAGTAATGATGATATGAATATAGTTTTCGTTTTTAGCCTTCGATCGAGAAGACATATTTAACATTCAAGACAGCGTTAAGCTACATTTTCAATCACCCTCAACTTCATCAAAACTACTCTAGCCCTGCTGCGAGTTGTTATTTCAACTCTCCTGACGGTGTTAGGGAACGTGGTTATACACGGTCTTTCGCGTTTGATATATTACATAAATGAGTTATGACATTAGTAATCCACGCTCAAATGAGCAGTAACCAATCAGGAGCCTAGAAAGACAATAGACTATTGTTTAGAGAACAATGAATGCTATTGTTTTCCAAATCCAAGATGACGCTTTAAGAATCAGACCAATCAGGAGCCGAATCAAGAATGCAAGATGGCTGCATCGGTTCGGACACACTAAGCAGCAGCGAAATCTGGAAACCAGGTTCCATAGGAAGGAGGATAAACGCAGGAGTCTGTTTTGGGCGGGAAAAAAGTAAAAATGAAACAGACATATTTTTATCTAACGTTAATGGAATCTTTGACGAGAAACGAAAAAAACACAATAGCAAAACTTCAAGAGGAAAATGAAAATCTAAACTCATTGATCTCGACTGTTCCCTTGAGAAAAAACATCATTCAAAGGAATCTCAAACAAACGAAGGTTAAAGAATTAACATAGCAAGTTAGAGATGAAACGTGAAATGAATTAAAACCGAGCGCATGCTTAGAAGCTAAACAAAACATCTAAGGTATTTCAAACAAACGTTTCGCACTTGAAGTAAAGATTGAACGGTCTAAGTGGTTTTCCAATAGCGACAAGAATAAATCCTTTACATCAAGTCTCAAGTTCCTCCAAAGCGAAACTCGGCTCCTGATTGGTTTGATTGGTCTGATTTTCAAGGTGCCGTCTTAGATTTGGAAAACAGTAGCATCCATTGTCCTCTAAACAATAACCTATTATCTTTCTCGGCTCCTGTTTGTTTACTGCTAATTTCAGCAGGGCCGTACCTAGGATTTTTTGTCTGCGGGGGCAAACTCCACAAACCTTCACAGGGATCTCCCGTATACAGACAGGGTTTCTAGTCGGACGTTTTGTTTTCACTCCTATTAGTTTTCCTGGCGGGGGCAACTGCCCCCCCGCTATGTACGGCCCTGATTTGAGCGTTCATTACTACTAATGACGATAATTTTACTGAACATACCACATTGGAAATCCTCAGAATGAAGTGTGCTTATGTTAACTCCTCTTAAATGGTGTGGATATGCGCATGTCCCGGTTACTACGACTTGCTCATACAATTGATTCATTATAGAACAGTCACATTCCAATGGGTTGTTGTCAAGTAAACTGTTGAAATGAAAAAATATCAAAACACACAACAAAAGGGCTCTAAGATAGTGATTAATAGTTATTGGACAAAGTTGAGCAAATGTCGTGACTTGTCATTGGAGAGCAGATCAAGTATTTGCCGAAGCCGAAGGCTGAAGCCAATAATTGAACTGCGAGATACTGTCAAATAACGATATTATGCAATAACTGAGTCCAATAATTAATCTCTCATTCTATCACCATTTTTTAATCACTCTTTGATATCTCATGGGAGCAATCTGCCATTTTTCACCAGAGATCATGGTTACAATTGCGCATGAGCAGAATATGATTTGCCACAAAACACATCTAGACTTAAAGTGTCCATACGGCCAGAAGGTTGTTTTAGGCTTTCATTATCTCTATAACGACTAAAAATGTCTTCAAACCAAAAAAAGTGAATTCCGATTCTTTTTGCCATAAAATCAAGCTTTAAATTTCCCGCCTTGGCCACGCCCAATGAAGTTGACCGCCTAATGAAAGAGTGGTGACGAATGACGTCACTTCAGGAATATCTGAAAGCTTCATGCTTTTATTTTGCTTGCTTGACGACCGCATTGCTTCGCCAACTTCAATTTGTTTGTTTTTCGTCGAGGAAAACTCCTCACCACTGCTGAAACAACAATTACCTAAACTTGAAGGATTTCGTGATTCCTGACTTGACGTCACGACCCATTCATAAACCCAGACCCTTTTCTGCACTGACTCACGGTCAACTTCATTGGGCGTGGCTGAAGCGGGAAGTTTAAGGCTAGAACTTAGGGTGTCAAAATCTCAAAATCCAATTTTTTTTCTTAGAATACCTCTTTACACAGTGTAGAGCTACCATAACTATAAAAACCCTGTTGGCCGTATAGACACTTTAACTACACGGATGAGCAGATCATTATTTGCAGGCAGTCACATGCGGGTCATGTGGTTGGGTTTCGGCCAATGAAAAAGGAAGGAAAATGCATCGAATGATAAAAACAATTTACTTCTTTTCTAGTGTTTTCTTTCATTACCCAACTTCAACGGATTCTTTTAGAGTGACATCGCTTTAACATCTTCACTTATTTTGCCATTCACCGAAGTTTCAGCATCTAAAGTTCAGGTTTTCGATACGAAATTCGTCTCCAAAGAAGCCTAAAATTCGACATCAGTGCTGCCATTTTGATCAGTACTTAGCAGTCAGGCCGTGTTTTCGTGATCTCATTTCCGAGGTTTTAAGAGGTTTTCTCCAAATGGCTTCCGAGAAGCCTTTCTGGGTTATGGCTGCTCTTTAGCGGTATTGTTTTGAGCCAAACATGCTCCAAACTCCGAAAATGGTAACAGTGAAGATAGTGTCGTGGATAATCGCTTGGAAAAAAAAATCATTTTGCTGACCTTGTAATAGTCTGAATTTCAGCCGTGCGTTATAATGCCGTCTGGTGACGTCACGTACTTTTTTTTTGAAATTGGCCTCCTCTTGACCGGCACCGATAAACAAAGCCATAATTCCTCTCCTCCAAATTAGTACGTGACGTCACCGGACGACATTATAATGCTCGGAATTCAGACGTCTCTCGCCGGCGCCACACTCGGGGTAAAGGGAAGACACGGCTGAAATTCAGACGAACCTAGTAAAGGATGCCAAGCCAGTTGCAGGTTTTCTCCTTCCCGCCAAGTTTGAGACGGACGGAATGACGTCACACAAACACAGCCTGGATGCCAAGTACAGTTTCAACTAGACCATGTTCGATATATCAATATTCTTTCAAAACTTCTATATTTGGTGTTCTTTTTTTAGTATCCAAGTCTTTTTTTGGAATTGAGAGACCAACGAAACTTGAAAAAATTGCAATTTTGACCGAAAAGCCTCGGAGCCTGGTTATAAATCGAACGTGGCCTTTAAGCGGCCTCTGAAGTCGCTTCTTTCGAGACGACTTTCTTCAGAATAGCAGGGACTTTAGAGAAACTTCAATGAGTGGAAAAGTTGAATGTCTTCTTGCTATAAGTGAGACAAAAACGTAAACGTATTGGAATAACCTTCTCTTCAATTCAAGGGAAACATGTTCTTGAAACAAAAAAAAAACACTTTAAAAAAGTTTTAAAATGTTGTATTCAAGATTTAAAGCTTTGATAAAAATATTGTATATTTCTAAGACACGATGATCTCTCGATATTTTTTAATACAACACACTTTCTAGCTTGGTAATATGACCTAAATTTTACGAAGCAATAATTTTTTTAAGTATTACTTACAGTCGTGATAACCTTCCAAGGATTACATGCACTTGCGCGCTGGCTGTGGTGATGTGATTGTCTCGGAGATCCCTGATAAGTTGAAAGAAACATATAAGAGAATAAAAGAGTCCATGTTGGCGTTCGGACATTACAAAGAAGAGCCGATCCTTGTAAGGCAAGAGAACATTGTTTATTAAGTTTAAAAGAAAGAACCTCTGATCCTCGTTGTCCTAAAATCCGCGAATTTTTCAACGCACATTTTTCGAAGAATTTTCAGACTACAATTTTTTGCAGTCTTTGAAAAATTGGGCCGTGCTTATTTACTCCAAATTGCACTCGAAGTCATTTGAATACTTGTACTTATTTTATCATATCTTTTTTTGTACTGTCAATCATTTTCGTTTTACGTATCTCCGTTATTACGCAATAAAGTCCTCGCTACATAATTCCTCAGTGTAAAATTCTCATGGTATCGCAAGACTGTTATAGTTCATCAAATTTAAATAAACTAAAAGAAATACTAAGTAAAAGTTTTAATAGGCAGATAAATCAATAAATGAATAACTGCTTACAGAGAGATTTACGGATGGATGGATAAACAAAGAAGTAATGCAGTCAGCTCCACTTTAAATTTGCGGACAAATTCTAATGTTGGCATTTCGTGGACACTCAATGAGAGTGGACAGCTTGAGCTGGACATGTGAACAGCAACCTGATGATAAACTTACTTTTTAATACTTTACTTACAAGACTTGCAGTTGTTTAAAGTGACCAAGACCGATCGATGACAGCTTGGATATTTCGTTGTTCCTCAGAATTCTGTCAAACAAGAAACATGAAAATGAGCTGAGTATTGAACGCGCATCGGGGGGGGGGGGGGGGAGAACCCTAAACAGAATTTCGGGTGTGGATGAAGCACTCAAATAATCAGTCTCCGAGTTATCTTTCTAACATTTAACGAAGTAATTGTATTTGTGTTTGGTACGACTTAGACCAAAGAAAACTGCCAATTTTGGAGAATGATTTGAGTATCTTGTGGCAGATGTGTAGTTACAATATCACTCACGATCATATGCCATATATTTATTCGTAATCGACCCCGCAATTCTACATCATGATCATTCGAATTCGAAAATTTAACATTCACCCGAAATTAATTATGGAATATTCTCAATTTTATCCAAAATACCGTTGATTTGAATTTGTATCACCAACTTGACGCCCCGGCATTGTTTTCGTACCCAACTTATCAAATCACTTAAACCTGCATACCACAGTTTTAGTGAGTTTTTCAATTCAAGTCATATATCGACCAAACCGGTATTCTAAGGAAAGAAATTCTATCAACAAGAAAGCCACACTTCAGCTGAAACTGAAACACATGTGGAAGCTAAATGGGAAGACATCTTTCTCTACTTACAGATGTGTCGTCGTTTTCGGAAGATTTTTGGCAATCTTGTCAAGATTGTTGCCCACAGACGTACATCTCACGGTATCGCCGAAGTCGTCAAACTGACAACTGCAGTTCCCTGCTACTGAGCACAAAAATGGGGCTCCTAAACCACTTCCACCATCACCTTTTCCTCCATCACCGCTTCCACCATCACCTCTTTCTAAATCACCGTTTCCGGCATCACCGCTCCCACCATCACCGCTTCCACCATCACCTCTTTCACCATTACCACTCTCTGGTCCAGAGGGCGGCTGCCTTCGTGTTGATGTTACCGAAATGACTAAGCTCCATACGAGGATGTTAACGCCCCAAAACATCATTTGATGGTATATCGAGAGCAAATGCACGTTCGAGTGGTAGTCGACACGCAGCATTTGCCTTCAGAGCTCCATCCAGGTCAGACCGAACGAACTAAAGACTTTATATTCTACTAATTTCAGAATATTCAGTGCTTTGTCACTCGGTACAAGAAAGGTCACAATAGGCAATCGTTACCCTCTCTGAATCAAACACTTACTCATTAATCTATTGTAATGTTTTGCAACTGCAGTTTTAGACCTGGCATAAAACTTCCGAACAAACCATTGAACAAAGGAAATCAGTATAAATTATTCATTTCAATGTTCCCTCCAGGCCGAAATTGACGAAAGAGGTGTCTTCACCGATAGAAAGACTGAAGATTTTTATCTACGTCAAGTCGAAGAATATACACTTCGCTTTCAAACGTATCGCTCCCGAAGGTACAAAGTTCTCAATCTGCAGAACCAACACATCAGCGACCTTTTTACTATTATGAATTATCGCATGATTAGAAAACTTGATAATTAAACGACAGGTTCTTTTAGTTTATTTGTCCCAGATTTCCACGGTTTCTATGTCGGCACTACGCTGTTTTGTCGTTTCCGCTTTTCATTCATTCTCCAAGTCTTGCCAACGCCCCAGGCCCCACTCATTCAGAGGATGCTTTATTTTATTTATAGACCCGTCTATTAAATTTTTCACCCTTTTTCAGAATGACGATTTGTAATGAGCACTTGATGATGCACCATAATAAAATCCCTCAAAACGATTGCTTCGCCCGAATAATTATCTGGGTCCTCCTGACCGAGTCTCATAATTGCTGTGGAAAAGCATAAAATATACACTTGTATTCACCTAGCCTCTTCCAGGCGTTCAGTTAGTCGGAGCGCAGCGTAGAAAACAGCGCGGAAAAAATATAAACTGAAAAAAAAAAAACCCGGCGAAAGGAAGCGAACTTTATCCATCGAACTGAAAGCAAACACTGAGAGACTTTAAAACATATTTTGAAATACAAATGAGCCTAAACAAAGCATAAACACCGCACGGCAAATCACAGAGGTGTCAAACTCTGCAAAGCAAAAGGTCAATATATCGAAAATAGAACGGCAAAATTATGTAGGATGTCACGAACCTTATTTACAGATCTTTACACACAATCTCGCACTTTCCGGTTCTTCTCGGTTTCTTAGTCGATACCCATTGCCTTGCTGCGACTCCGATTGTGTTCAACTGTTCAAATTGCTTTCATTATGGCCTCGAGAGCTAGACAAGCCATCATGATCGTGAAGACAGCGCCGGCTTCTCCATTCATCAGAGACATTACTCGTGGAAAGAGTTGATAGATTAAATTTTTTCAAAAACCGGTGGGAAGGATTGCAAAAGAATCTTTCATTGACCATATTTTTATGCAATCCTTCTGTTCATCGCGAACGCACTTCACTTGGGGAAATCTTTTAGCTTACTGTTGTTTATAACAGATTTGAACACCGCGTTACTCGTTGAAAAGTCTCTGACCGCCGCAATATCGTATATCTCATCTGCGTCAGTAATGCTCCAGTGTTAACAAAATCTGTCAAAATTAACCAATCAGGGGGTATACCAGATCCTGGTATACCGGAACGACCTTTTGTTAAGTTTGCCCACAGGCGTTCCCTCGCTTCCTCTCGCCGCGCTTTTTTTTTTATTTTTTCGCGCGCTGTTTTCTACGTTGCGTCCTGACTAACTGAACGCCTGGAAGAGGCTAGTATTCACCAGGCATAGTCAATCGATTAAGCAATAATCGATTTCAGTCGATAGCAATCGATATTATTCGAAGATTGATATCGATTGCCGATAGCAATCGATGAAAATCGATGAAGGAAAAAAGTTGCGAGTTCGATTGTTATCGATTGCCAATAGTAATCAATAGCAATCGATAACGACTAAATCGTCGGTTAGTATCGATTGCCATCAAATTATTTTTGTCCTTTTTCAAGTTACACTGATAAAATGATTGACAAAATTTGTCTGAAATAGCTTTCTTGAGTCATTTTATCTTCATAGCCTAGGTATCTTTTACAGCCATCAACAAAACAACTAAGGGGCGGACCATTAGAAGTCCCGGGAGGGGGGCAAAAAATTTCCAGTGCGTGAATTTTTTTTCAGTCAAAGTTGGCTGCAGGAATTTTTTTCCCATGTGGAAGGTGTACTGCTTTGGATGGTGTACTGTTTGCACGAATGCTTTTTTTTTGAAAAATTTCCCTTGCAGGATTTTGCTTGGGGAATTGTCACCCCCCCTCCCGGGATTTCTAATGGTCCGCCCTTAACTGAAACATTTTGCGCTTGACATCTTTCTTTGTTTACCTCTTTAAATTTACTGCACCGGAAAAAGCTCAGCCCAATCTCCTTGTATTTGTAATCATCCAACAGAGCCAAGCAGTCAATGTTCTAATGAAGCAAAACTCAATAACAATCGATATTCCTGGAGACAAAAAATATCGATTGTTAACGTTTTTCGTCAATCGATAACAATCGATTAAAAAAATCTCTGTGAGTTCGATTGTTGTCGATTGCAGATATCAATCGAAAGCAGTCGCCGATTAGGGCCCTCATGTTCAAATTTGTACGTATCAAAATTTAAATGCATTTTCTAAAGCAACCTGAATGAAAAACTGATACGTATGATGGGGAGTAACTGCTAAATACCCCTCCATCTGAAGTTATACCCCTGAAAAAGCTGGCTACATGGATACGCAGTTGTCTCCCGCTAACGCTTTAAGAACGAGAAATACATGTATGTCATACTTGTCTGGTGTTGGCTACGCGGCTACGCGGCTACGCACAGTAGTCAAGACCTTCCCTTCCCCTTGGTATGAAAAAAGTGGCTACGCGGCTACGTGGCTACGCAGTTGTGAAGACCACCCCTCCCCTTTAAAATAAGTTAGCAAGGAAAGAAGAGGCTACGCGGCTACGTGGCTACGCAGTGACTGCGTAGCCGCGTAGCCGCACTTTTCGAGATCTCTTTTGGAGTGGAGGGGTATTCAGCAGTTAAGCCTATTTACAGACACGGACAACTGACCGGAGCGAGAGCTGGACTCCGTGGGGTCGTAGTTAGAGTACGTGACCAAAAAAAACATACTTATAACTCTGCGTATAATTGGTGTCATTTTCAGTGTCAGCCCACTGAGACGTTTAGCAGGAATATTTCGGATCGGAGTGGTCTAAACCAATTCCAAGAGAGGAGAGAGAGTCCATTTCAGAATCTCTTTTTGATCAAAGCTTGATACTGGTACGGCATTCATCTGCTAGAAACAACTGACGGGAATTAGGAAGGAAATCGAGGTAAATCAGTTATCTAACATTTTATTATTTCGTGCGTTTATGTCTCTTCTCTTTCAATTCAACCACAACACGCAAAATCAATTCATTGACAGATAGAACTCTAACCTAACCTATTTGAATTCAAGTACGAGAAGAACAAGATTATCATTTGTTTTTTCATGTCTTCTTCGCTTTCTGACAAGAAAGGTACTTAGGTAACTTACGTTGAGATAAATATGAATGACTGACCTTCCGTTAGTGTCAGATTAAAGGTATCGAACTAGAAGAATTTCGAATCCATGGGGTGTTACGTTACGTTACGTGTTCCGTTCATTCGTATATTGCCCCAACATGCTTCGTAACCGTGCACTTAAAACAGTGCGGCTACATAGTTAGTTTTACAATACCTGTACCTCGCTATACTGCCGAAATTGATCCAATCCTTCTGTTTTTTACTGCCGCGCTCTCTTGAAGTTTGTCAGTGAAACCACCTGAATTTTTATCAAATCTGTCGTCACATCATCGACTCGTCTGTGACAAAGAGTGATTAGAGGGACAAGGCGTAGACCACGAGTACTCCCTATTTCGCTTAATCCGTCGAGCGAGACGCGAAAGAAACCCGCGAGAAAAAATTGACCGCTCGACGGACTAAGCGAGAGACTACTCGCCAGTCTAGACAAGGCTCGGGTACGCGTCGAGCGCAGGACCAAGGTTTATTTTTCGTTCAGTGCTCCTTTCTCCAGTTCCGTGCCCACTATAGTCAACATTTTCATGCCGTGTCCTCACCTTTAGCGCAAGTGTATCGCGCTCGTGCTGTGCTGTTCTCCAGGTCATCTATGGTTAGCCGGGCTGCACCGCGATGAGCTCGAATTTTGAGTGCTTCAGGCTTATTATATATAGTAAGAGAGTTTATCTCTCCAAGGGCCCACCTTCAAGGTGATACCTCTCAAGCCAGAAACAATGATCATCCTCTCTTACTCTCAAGTTGTTTTCCGACATAGTACCCAGTTCTTCTGGGGATAATGTTACCACGCGCGTTGCGTAAATGTTTTCCTGGAGGATGACCCTGCGTTTGAAACGCTTATCCACGTGATCAAAATACACGTCAATGGATTGGCTATCTTCAAGCACCCTTGGGAGTAATCTAAAAAAGGGTTTACCTTGGGAATAAGTCGTGTATACATGAGGATTATCTCCCTTTAGAGCCTTCATCCAGTCTTGGGGAGACGAAAAAGATTTCTTTTACCTCGACGTCTGTATAACACCAATAAGCCCTTGGCACGATCCGGTACGTGGTACGGAATAAATTATGCTGGGACCCAAATAACGCAATGGGACTTCTAAAACAAAGGAAAGTCGGGCTGGACTGGTAAGAGATCCTTTGTGTTGAAAGTCCCACTGCTTTATTTGCGTCCCAGCATAATTTATTCCGTATCATGTCACCGGATCCTGCAAAGGGCCTATTGTAGTACTTGAAGCCCAGAGTTTTCGTAAACCGACTATTTCTCTAATGATCAATATCATTCTGAAGAATTATGCACGCATGTAATAAATGTCTATCACAGTTGTTGGCATTTTCAAATGACGCGTGTAATGTGTTTCAACGCGAGCAATGCACAATCTATTTATTTTCAAGACACTTGTCACTTCTAACACTACATTAGCTGAATTGCTGATCTTAATATCGATTCATTTGAGCAAATCAGCTGGAGTTAAGTCAGAGTTAACGCATTTTAAAAGATTACTTTTTTTCACGTTCTTTTATCTCAAACCATTTTTATTTTAGTAATATCTCTTTTTTTTCATGGAGGGAAAGCATGTGCAAAGGGTTTCCCTTATCTACAGTGTAAAAGGTGACTTGTGCATCACAGAAAATGACTTGACGTGGTGATACAGCCTGTTTTTTTTTTTACTTTGAGCGTGAATTGCCTTTGACGAGATGAAAAAGGCAGTTTACTATCCAGCTGTATTCTCTCCAACATGTGCATTAAATTGTCTCATTTATGAGGAGAAAAAGACTAAGAAGTGTTCTTTTAAGTATTAATGACTGATTGAATGCGATGAAGAAATTGTGGAATGAAAAAGAAATTTGCAACTAAAAATCTTTGCTTTGATAAATTCATTACAGTTTCAATTAACCCCTATCGGAATTTATTTTACAAAACCGACGAACCACTTACTCGATCTGTGTATCAGAATATTGCTTTTATATTGAGGATTGCCAAACAACAAGGCGTATTCTCAGTTAAACGAAACGTAAACAGTCGAGTATCCTATATTCAGGTGCCTTGGAGAGATGCTGTTCAAAACCTATTAAAAACACGATTGTTTCAAAAAAAAAAGAAAAGACAGATAAAAACAAGTAAGCA
Organism: Platygyra sinensis; assembly: GCA_019787425.1. Classification (NCBI taxonomy): domain Eukaryota; kingdom Metazoa; phylum Cnidaria; class Anthozoa; order Scleractinia; family Merulinidae; genus Platygyra; species Platygyra sinensis. The sequence goes on from JAHPZR010025112.1 coordinate 157,631, forward strand.
GATACTCCCTAATCGCAAAGCAAAACTCAAATTTGTTCTCTTCAATTTTACGAAGATAATTAAAAACGTAAAAAGGAATAATGCTAAAATTAAAACATTCCATTTGATGTTCATTTTCTTTATGAATAATATGACGTTGAAAGTTTACTAAAGTAAACTGGAAAATTGAAACTTTTGTGTATTGATTTAAAAGCAATTTTTAAGTGAAAAAAAAAATCGTACGCGAATTTTTATTGACTTTTTTTTCTCAATTAACATGAGTAAGTTTTCTGTATGGCCAGAAAAAGAAAACCTGCTCACAAAATACACATTCAACACACGAAAATCGTTCCGCGCAAATTGGTTCTCCACAAGCCATTGTGTTGCTTCTCAGGTGAGCAAGTATGCTATCACCTAATGCCATTCTCTCTTAAAGACGCTTTTAAACGTCTGTTGAAGTCACTGCAAATAGACCTGATGCTGCGTAAACATCTTTTTGTTCAGCAAACAGCGACACCCATTAAGGCCCCTTTAGTTTTTGTGATGAAATATACTTTGAATGGATTTCTTGCTGACGTGACGCAGCTGCTGTAAACACGCTTGCGCCTGGAGGTTTTGCTGCTGGTGAACTAATTCGCCTCGCGGCGTACTTCGAACACTTATCATTCTTTTTCAGTTTGGCTGGCAGAATGGAAATTCGCTGGCTCGTGTTGTTGTTGTGTACCTGGACTCTGTTTGCACAATTCTCGCTTGCGTTTCCAGAGGAAGAACGACTGGAAGAATTAGAACTGGACGAACCTGAACCTGGAGGTAAAACTCAAAACTAGTTTTTGCAACCCAAACCTTTTCTCAACCTCTTCAGTAAAACCACTGGTTTAGATAAATAGAACATGAAGACACGTGCACTTATGTTCTCGTATAGACTGGGCAATATGACCAAATGCAGTATTTATCTATATATAATACTTCTTATACTAGATACCTTTTTCGCAGAAGCATTGACGATATCAGTTTTGAGTAAAATAGATCATTTTCCACACACTGGGTCACTTTAAACATGTTTGCTCTTGGAAAAAATCCGTCGTGAAATTAATAAATTACTGACTTCTGCAGTTGTAGGGCACAGTTTTGTAGGTATCAATTAAATTCATTTTGCCTTTGTTTTGGTTCCTTTTCCAGCGATTTGCCCAATTACGTTTAGAAACCTACTCCTGAAAATTTCGTATGTTGTTGGTTTCACAGCATAACTCTGGAAAATTCCACTCTGATCTACAAGATCTAGATTTGCGTTTGTAGCTTGAGGATTCGCGCTTTAGGAAAATGATAATACTAACAATGTTTGTAATATGCCTTTTGAGTATTTATTATCATTCACTGTTACATATTTCTTGTCTTGTTTTTGTTTTGGAGACAGCTCCAGACGAAGAAGTCAAGGATCGCGAAAAGCGACAAAGTAAGAAAATTACCTCATGTTAGTGCGGTCACCGTGTTTTCAATTTGTACAATGTCAAGCCCAGACTGAATACTATGCCGAATTAAGCCTACAATTTTAAGGCGGATAAGGGGGATAATGGGGTTTGAGATACGGATCGCCCATGGTGGTCCCCTCCAGCTATAGGGGATTCTGGGGGCATCGGTCCCCTGAGAATTTTTGAGATTGAGGCCCTCAGAATTGGGATTTCCGGTATTCTTAGGCCAAGTCGGCGAGTTTTGTATGTCTCATTTTTTTTTAAATTTGAGAGGTTCGAGCAAACTCACCCAACCCCCTCCCCCCTCCCCGCCTGAGATCCGTCCCAATAAAAATGGGCACGCAAGTAATTTCACACATGGGTTTCCTAGCTAGTGCAATAACGTTTGCTTTCCTCCTTGGCTTGTGTCAGTTCTCTGAACCTTCTTGTGTTTTAAAAAAGTACCGGCACAGAATCTTTTTACCGTTAGAATACAATTTCAAGTTTTCTTCGAGATTGAAACACTGCTTACTTTTACGTTTCATTTGCGGCAGTGAATTCAAAATCCTTGCAGCTGAGTCCACAACAGGCGGAACCTTTGTGGATACAAATGATCCGTTTCGTTGAATTGTAAATCATTTCTCTTAAAACCCGCAATCCTAAAATTACATCATTTTCTCAAACGAGTGTTTTGGCGGGGAGAAAAATGATGAATAGTGGTTTAAAACTTTTTTCGCTTTCAGCTGAAATCCCAGAAAAAATGGAGATTTTCCCCCTGTGAATTTACTCGTGACAATAGACCTCATTTTCTCTTGCTCGTGTTCAAACAAGAATAAAAGGAGGACTACTTGCCGTTGATCATAGCTACTTTGATATTTGCATTACTTGGCTTCTTGGACTAGTCATTTTTAAAAACAGAGAACGGCTCTTCAAGATGCTTTCCATAGGGTTTTCAGTGGCATTTTTAGTTTGATTTTGGAATGTGTCAGAAAGGTCGAGTGGTGAGACAAACCCGTCGGCTATATGCATGGCAAGGGAGACGATAGGGACGCCGGAGGGGGGGTTTTGCCGGTTTTTTTCTCCTAGATTATAACTGGTAAGTGACGGACAATGCTGGGGCAGCGATAAGGGGTTAAAATTTCAGCGGCAGTGACCCTTATTAGTCATAATACTTGTCGTGTACAGGTTCAAAGCGATACTTCTAAAATACAAAATGATAGAACATTTCAGAAGTATTTGTGTCTATAACGAAATCCATCCAAACAACACTGTAAATCTAACTTGAGTACAAAAGACATTTTCAATTTTTAGCCAATAAACACCCTCAAAGTCGTAACCCTATGAAAGCAGCAATCAGAGTGTCCATGCCTGTTAGCAAATCCTGAAAGAAACTGAAAAGTAGCGGCTTGACCTGAATTTTTCTCTATTGAAATACCAGATACAACAAGCTGTACTAAAATGATCTACATTTTTAATTGCCCAACGATCCTTATTACAACACTGTTATAAGCCTGGGAAATAACAAAGCAACCACAACTGCCATAAACAGTTCAGCGAGCCAATCATAGCTCGAAGTTAATATGTGTAACTTTCAGCCAATAGCATCAGGCCTTAACTAATCAATCATTTTCAACGGAAACAGGCTTAGTAACACAATCGACTGACAACCACTTTCTCACTGACACTGAAGATGACTTCCGCTTCCGTTGTCGAAACGTCAGTCCACCAAAAACAGATCTTTTCAGAACTACTCAAACGAGGAAGAAACACGCTATACGAAGTACTACTGATACTCCAGGTTGTAATCATTTACTATAAACATTTGTTCTGAAATTAATGTTAGGAAAGATTCAAGATCTTGCTAAGGGATCATAACGGTTTATGATACCTTGGTAAACTTTTGGAAGTGGATGGATGTTTTCTTGCTTGTTAATTTTAGTGTTTTTCTCAAAGCTGACCTTTCCTTTGTTGACACTGCTTTTCTCCAGTAAAATATGTGTTGACTCTTTTTGTTAGGTAGGTGTAACGATGTGAATGATTACTGCCCACATTGGCCGGACAGTTATTGCCAAACCTATAAAGATTATATGAAGAGAAACTGCCCCCAAAAAATGTGGTTATTGCAGTAAGTATTTATGATAATTAAACATGATAATATACGGAACCTAAAATACTAGATTTCAATTTTAGTTTTGCTTTACCCGTTTAAAATGACCCAAGATTCAAACGATAGAATTTAACGTACAGATCAGAACGCAGGGCCTTGTTCTGTCAGAATTTTCACAATTATCATGTCTTTCACGCTTAAGTATCAGTATACCCAAATGACTATCTCCACGCTCGCTCCAGGGTGCGGTAAGATGAGAGACCCTGGGAACGAGGTTGATGACCATCATTCGTTCGCGCCGCTTTACGGTCGGACGTTTGACTAGCCTGTTCCAGGCTCTCGGTCAGTGGGCACGGATCGGAAAGAAGCGCGGGACGAGCGTCGAGCGGGGTCTGGTAGGGAAAGAGGGCCTCGTCCAGCGCTTCTTTCCGATCCGTCCCCACTGACCGAGAGCCTGGAAGAGGCCTAAAGTTTGACGAAAACCCAGTAAAGTATATATTTTCTGACAGCTTAAGAATTGTAGTTCACGAAGGTATATTCATTTATTAAAATAAAAAGTAAGGTTTTCCGAACATAGCGCCACTTTTTCCTAAAGTACGAGGTTCACTAATCACATTCGTTTCGGGTGGGGACTTTTAAAAGAGGGAGCTAGGACGCGGTCAACATCGCTATGTCTTCTTGATACCTTTCTCGAAAAAAGGTGTTGGGAAATTTTGATTACTTATCTGATTTATTTTTGACGGGCAGTTAAAGTTTGAGAGTTGATAAAACATGCACTCTCTTCACTAAAATAGTCATAAGCTTTTGAAAGAAGCAAAAAATACAAATTCTCCAACACCCTGTTCTGGTCTGGTTATCGGGCAATATCTTCTCCGAAATGTTTCGTTTCGAGATACGAAGGAAGATCTATTTTGGGACGTTTTTTCTGGTGCAATGAGATAAGTACACAAAACGTGTGACAAATTATGCCGCGTTGATAAAAGTGAAGGTTCATTTTACTTAAACAATATATAGAGCTCGTATCAATTACAAAGAAGTTTGAAATACTGCCTCCGCGGGAAATATCCTTTGCAAGATCGAATTACATCGCTTATGCGCCCAGGTTAGAAAGAAAATTACTTTCGCTTCTGTTTTTCCCGTTCGTTTTTTAAAACGTCTTAGCTTAGAGACGCTGTAACGAAAGAGCGCACTCGTAAACAACGTGAAGGAAACCGACGAGATACCGACTGAGTTGAGACGTTACTGTTTACCGAAAGCGCCAAGTAGGTAATGGATGCTTAGAGAATGTGAAATGTCTTCTTTGTCCAGTGCAAGCAACTTCTCCTGCTCGAGATGGAACTGGCTAGCCAGCTAAAGTTCTGATCGAATGTTTTTGAAACCTTTTTGCCCCGAGTTTTCCTTTGTGGTAACTGTGGTGCTTTCTTTGGACAAATGGTACCCTGGATACCAGAGGTCTTCTCGCTCGCCATTGGCGAGGAGCGTCAGAGCAAGTAGTGCTTCAGGGGCGGATCTAGGGGAGGGTGCAGGGGGTGCGCACCCCCCCCCCCCCTTGAGATGAAGAATTCTTTTTCGTAATCGCTTTTAAAATTTGTTTACCTCATGCTCACCGGTCAGTGACGTCATTAGTTAAGGGTGCACCCCCTCCTAAAAAAATCCTGGATCCGCCCCTGTGCTTGTCGACGAGAGACTTTTTTTCTCGCCGCTCCGCGACTCGCCTTCGCGGCTTCGCCGCTCAATTCTGTCGCCCCCAACCAGAAAAAAAACCTCTGGCACCTAGGGTAGACAAATGAACAAGAACTTTTCCGTTTCTTCGACGACATATTTAAGCTTACATCAACAATCTTAAAACGGAGAACACTTAGAACAGCTCGTCGACTTCGAAATCGTACATACGCTGCAATCTGTCACGCAAGTTTGTTGTAACTCTGCCTAGGACCGTGCAATCTTTTTTCATAGAGTATTTTTTAAAATGAAAGATCGCAATAAGATCTAACTGAAAAAGCGAAAAACATTAGCAACTTTGGTCAATTTTGGGGTATGCTGATATCTTAATTTCATGGAATACCTCCTGATATTTAGACAATAAGCCCTAGATGGACTAGCCACAGCCACAACGGCCGCTCATGGTTTGGTCTTATTTGGTATCTAGTGTTTTACCAACATCCTGCGTGGTTTATCAGTCTATAAACCATAGAAAATTGCGGTCTATTGCTTAAATACTACATTAAAAATCAGTTTCGGTGGCCTCATGGTTAGTGCGCTCGACTCCGGAGCGAGCGGTCCGGGTTCGAGCCCTGGCCGGCTACATTGTGTTGTGTTCTTGGGCAGGACACTTTACTCTCACAGTGCCTCTCTCCACCCAGGTGTATAAATGGGTACCGGCGAATTTAATGCTGGGGGTAACCCTGCGATGGACTAGCATCCCATCCAGGGGGGAGTAGAAATACTCCCAGTCGCTTCATGCCACAGAAACCGGGATAAGCTCCGGCCTTATGGGCTACATGGCTCGAATGCAGACTTCACCTACCTACCTTTGGTTTTCTCCTTGCATTATAATCTGTATACGTAATTAAACGACATGTCTCATGAAAAATCTTGACCTTACGGGAAACTTTCCTAATCAGCAGTTTCACGTCACACCAGCATGAGTGAAACTAATATTACGGTATTTAGAGGGTCTTAACTCACTTGTGAAAGTGCTCTATAGACCGCTGAGAGATTTTAAATGTCAAACTGATGTTTGGTGTGAGTCTACAGCTCTGTCTGTGAGTACTATTTAGCTAGCGAAAACGGGTAATCATAATTATTAATATTTTTAGTTGAATTAATTTAATGAGAATAAATTGATTATCATTATTGCCTTATAGGTGGACCCACTCAACCTCCAGGTAAATAAATGTGAATATTGAAACAAACTATAAGTTTCGAGATGCTTCGGGAAAAAGCATCACCCTTCATAAAGAGCGAAATAATACTAAAATCCCGGTTTTACGATGATGATTAAAAAAATAGTATTAGTTAAATTTATCCTTTAAAATTGGAAAAGCCTAATATTTTTAAAGCGGTTTTTAAATATTTTTCATTCTTTTTATCCCAACGAACTTTCTTAATTTCTCTACATAAAAGCTGCCTCAAACTGTTATTAAAATATGGAGCTAAATTACGTTGTTTCTCTTGCCTTTTCTACAAGAAAAAGTACATACTGTACATGTAGGAGTGAAGGATAAATAGTATTTTAGACACTTTTAGACCATTTTTGTAAGGTAAATATGGTTGTAATAAAGTCATCTTGAACCAAAACGTGTGCCCCGCTTAGCGTGTACTTAAAGTGTGTTAATCCTTAAACGTTTGTTGTTCCAACTATCTCAAGTCACAGCGCGCCATGCCAGCATTGTATATTCTTTTGTTGTAACTTTCTTTCAAACAGTTTGCCAAGACCAAAGCCAACATTGTGCTGGCTGGAAAAGCAGTGGATATTGCGATCAGTCAAGCAAATGGCATAGCTATATGAAAGGAAATTGCGCAAAGTCCTGTGGTTTTTGTGGTGGCGGAGGTGGCGGCGGTGGAGGAGGCGGTGGTGGTGGTGGCGGTGGCGGCGGCGGCGGTGGCGGCGGTGGCGGTGGAAGTTGCAGTGGTACGTACAGAAAGTAACTGTTATCAGTATATCTTAACCAGAGTCAACGCTTTCTTAAAGCGACACCACCATAATATACACGAAACCTTCATATTATGGACACGTGGTCCCAGAATAACTCATACAACCTTAGACAAAATATAACGTTGAAAATATGGATTAAAATTCATCCAACCATTCGTATGAAAATAAGCCACCCCACCCCCCCCCCCCTTTTTTTTACAGGCTCATTTTTATGCAGATCAAACTCATTTTCATCATCAACATCAATCTTTATTTATACACGAAATCGTATCATTTTACAGGTCTTCCTAAGAATCGTGTTTAGAACTAGACTAAAATACTCTAAGGAACTATTGACTATAATGCTAAAAACACAAAAACTTACATTATGAATAATAAGAGTTACAATGGATCAAGGTGTATTAGAAAAATCTTTCCCATAAAAAAACAGAGGCACAAGGGAACTTGGAAACGGCTTATTGCATCTGTTAATTAGTATTCTACTATTAAAGAACAATTCTTAAAATTTTAGGTTAAAAGAACTTGTCATTTCTTTAGGCTAGAAACATGTATTTTTAGGGTATATTTTTCTCAATTAACAGCTTTGAAGTGCCGACTAAAGGTGTCATCGAAACTTTATTTTTATGATTTGATGATTTTTCATCGGCAGTTAGTGGGGCCAGTAGCAAGGTGAAAAGCTGTACATTTGACCAAGACACGTGTGACTGGCATAACGTGCCGTTTGATGATAACATGGACTTTGTCATTACCAGCAGCAGTAGCGGCGGACCCAGCACTGGAGCAGGGGGGAGCGGTGGGTAGATTCCATTTCATACGAGTGCACTGGAAGTGACGTTAGAAGTAATAATTTGTTGGAAATTTTCAAAGTGGTCACTTCACATGAAAACATTTTCTTTTTCGATAAGGCCATTCCAATAAAATGTTTCGTTTCCCATCGCCTGACCGACCCATTTTTTTTGGGAAAGTACTAGAAATATATATATATATATAATTTCAGATTCACTAGTCAAAGAAGCCAGTATTGCCGCAGGTCGCAATAAAAAATACTTGTGAATTTGCGGTGAGTTCGTATTTGATTCGTATCTATTTATTTCGTATTAACCCGCTACACTCTTTTTTTTATAAGAATGTTGTTTTTCCGGCCCAGGCTGAATATTCTTATTTTTCTGTCGATTTTAGGCTGAAAATATTCTTGTATTATTCTTAAATTATAGCTTATGACATTTCCGTTTTAGAATTTATTGGGGTATCAATTCCAAGTGTTTGGTATCTAGATCTGAATCACGTTGTCATGTGTCGTCGAGTGCAGGTTTTTTCGTTTTGATTGCTAGTTTCGCCGTTCATAGAAAGGAATAATTTTATACGGCTAAGTTAAAAACATAAAATTGTATTGTATTTACAAATGTTTCACACAAAATTATATCTATCCTTTTCAAAATTTCAGCCTCGGCTTTATTCTTAAAATATTCTTAAAATTTCGCAAATTTCAGCCTCGATATTCTTATAAAATATATTCTTAGAAAAAAAAAGTGTAACTCGATGATATCGTCCTATTTCTCCAAGATTCCTAGTTAGAGATTTAAAGAACTATTTTAGCCTAAATGTTGCACTTTAAACTTTTCTTGTGGCTGGTGCTTTGGACAATCATAAATAATTTGACCGTATTTTAAATTTTGATAATGGATACTTTGTCAGTTCTTTAAGCACTGAACACTGTGAAAGTTAATCTAACGTTAAAAAATTGTTTTCTTCCACGATGATTTCAAATAGTGGTGTTTCCATCTTTAATTTCAAGCTAGAAAAATAAATAATACAGTGTTGCGTTACTGTGTACCACAGGCTTAATTTTGACTCTTACGGGAAATCGACATACCTACACATTGGAATCATTCAAAATTATAAAACAAAAACACCCTAGTACTTTTATACGGTCCATGCTTCTTTCGCACACCGTTTACAGTAATTTTTCTTATATACCGATGGAATACCATTTGGGGATTTTCAGAGTATGGTAAGGGTTAAAAGAATAGACAACAGACTAAAGCCCCGGCCAAACGATCGCAATATGCCAACGCAACATGTCGCAACATTGTTGGGCGCAACATGTTGCGTGCGTTTGGCCACCGTGTTGCGACATGTTGGGTGTTGTTGGCTCAAATTTGACCATTTTCAAATTTGAGCCAACAACACCCAACATGTTGCAACACATCGCAACACGGTGGTCAAACGCACGCAACATGTTGCAATGTTGCGATATGTTGGGCTGGCATGTTGCGATCGTTTGACCGGGGCTTAAGAAATATGGTCACTTTTGACGCGCCTTGAGTCACTATTTCAATGAGATTCGATCGACGTCTTGTCTCTTAATCGCAATAAAGAACACAGTCTTTTTTCATAAAAGACGCGTGTACATGATCTGATCGAGTGGTAGTAAAACGCACACGATGCTATTTCACTAACGGATAGCTTTATGTGGATAAAGAATGGTAACAAAAGGACAAGATCCTTTAAAAAAAAAAACAACAAAACGAGAGCGGCAACTCACCTCATACTCGGCCATCTTTGTGACCATGTGCTCGACTACTGATCCGGGTTAGGGTGGATATCAAGGCTATTAGAGACCATTAGTAACGTGCCAGTAAACCATTAGCAAAGCATTATTACTAGAACAAGTATAG